>JAEKIV010000081.1:0-101615 GCA_016801325.1 Hypholoma fasciculare | reverse complement strand
AAACGAGTCAATATTTGTGGCAGGGTATCGGATTTAAAAAGCCAGGTCGGAGTTTTTTGCAACTCTGCGCCAATGATAGTATTCTCAGCGTGAACGCTGTGTTCGCTGGCGCTGTAGCACACGGATAATACAATTGAAAGTCTAATTATACTGCCCTACTAAGGTGTGCCAGCGTACAATTTAATTATGCAAGCCTTCCAAAGATGTTAACCTAGATATTAAGTTAGTAGTACACCGTTGTTCAATCATACAAACACAAGTCCACAGATGAGGCCATGTAGAGTACAAGACGAAGAATTACAATTACAGATACATTCGACAGGGTTCAATTAATCGTAACTGGGTGGGTTCTCGACTGGAATGCCGCCAACCATCGAGACGGTACTGGACTCCGCAGGCAGGGTATATGTAGCTAGACGCCGGGTATAATCAGCATCATCGTGATGACCACCGAATAAGTAAGACGTACGCAAGCCCTCGTCCTCTTCGGTGATCTGGCGTTTCATGTAGATCGCCCGCTCCCGGGATTTCTCCAGCAGGCTGACGAACTCGAACATCGCGCGGTCCTTGAAGCGCACCTCTGCCTTGGTGCCGTCCGACAGCCCGCCGCTCGCGGACGGCTTGACCTCGAACGTGAGGTAGTTAGCGCCGAAGGTGGGCTGCTCGAACCGCGTCGAGAGGATCGACGGTAGCGGCACAGATAATGACTCGAACGATGACCCGGCGTCCGTTGTGAAGATGAACTGTTTAATCGAAGTACAAATGCGCGCACGATCAGCTGAGCGGCCGTACTGTGAGGTATATAAGACGCACCCGTTGGTCCGTAAGGTATACCTTTCCTGCTGCCTTGAGCTTCTTCACTCCGCCAGAGCCGCCTGCCGCTGACGGGCCTGAGGGTGGCGAATCGGGTATCGTGAGCGCTAGATCGCCCGAGTCGATAGTTGTTATCGTCATTTCATTGGGGAGAGGTACGGGGGAGCGGTTGGGATTGATCATTGTCCAGTTGAGTGCCATGGTCGGTGGAGGAGATGGGTGGTGAGGATGGTGGAGGTGGTTAGTGTGATGACTGTGCTATATGTGAGGCGCCGCGTATGATGACGGTGCGCAGATCATCAGCGTGCTAGCGCAATGGTAGCGCGTTTGGCTTCGATGCTCTACGGTTACCAAAAGGTTGCAGGTTCGAGTCCTGCGGTGGTCATTTTTTGCTGTTTTTCACTACCATCATCACATCTCAACAACGTAATTGAGCCGCCATGGGGACAAATTGACAATTTACAAACTTTAAAATTTAAAAGTCTAGGTCGAGAACAGCCGCTGAGCGCTGCGACCGACCCCTCTAAAAGAGGTACTAGGATTCTCGCGAATGCCGCATCCTCTTTTGAGAGGCCTCCTGGCAGTACTTGCGCTATCTACCCGACCAACTGTTTTCCACCTCCGCTACCACCAACCGAAGCTTGCTATATCTTTTGCCACCAACAGTGGGCATCCGCGCCCACTTAACATGTCAACTTTTCGCATTTCCGAACCTCCAGGCAATGCTGGTACTCTTTCATCCCGCAACGCCTGCATCACAGCTGATATGCCTCTGGCTGCACGTCGCACGCCTCCACGGGTCACCTTGCACTTTTCTGGCCTGATCTGTCAGGCCTTACCCACACAGAAATGACTCTCTGGCAACTATCACCAAACTGTCTCTGCTTCTTTCGCAGCGTGGCCCTCCTCATGGGCCACTCGTTGCGCCCAGGTGTCCCCGGGTTCCTCGTTCCTCTCTACGGAGGTACAAGATGTCTTTCATGCACCCCCGGCCCCCGCCGGCAGATATGAGGGCCGCATTTCTGCTTAGTGTCCACGGTGTGCGGGTCCTGTGACTGCTCGCCCACCTACATAACGACAGACCCGGCTGAGAAAGTGGGAAGAGCACTCTCTTTAAGAGCCCTCCTTTCGACCCTCCTTTACCTTTATTCACCCTTCGTTCTCAAGGTTCCGCAGCGTTGATCGCACCATCTCACCGGCGGCGGCGAGTGCTAATTGACCGCGGCGGTCCCAGCATCTATCACAGGCGCTCTTTGTTTCTTTTGTTCGTTTCTTTCAATTTCGTATTCATAGTGCATCGAAGTACGTCCGTCGGCCTTGATGCGCCGTTTCCACGCATTAATGGATTGCCTCCTATGGGACCACCAGTTCTATTCAGATTCTTCTTTTCCTGTACACACACTTAGGGACAATGGAGCCCGACAATAGAACAGACGAGCCTTCTCCCTCCGAGTCCGGCGACTTGCCGCTCACGTTTGCAGTAATCTGGGACCCTGAGAACGGCCTCGAGGCGTTTTCGAGCGCCCAATTATTCGACGCGCCGGCCGACGTGTCTGTCATCTCCAGCCACGACTTCGACTTCGATTGCTGGTCCGACGAGTCGAGCGCGCGCTCGGTGCAGTCCGCGGAGCCGTTCGCCGTCTTCGGCGGCCGCCAGCTGCACTTCATCGACATACGCACGTCGAACATGTACAAGAACATCATCGACCGGAAATTCGACGAGCCGCCGAGCACACCGTCGTCTGTGGTGCGTGTTCAGTTGATTTTCCCCTAATGATATCCGTTCTCACCCCATAATGACCAGTCGCTCTACTCAGCTGAGAGCTGGCGCTCCTCGTCCTGCGTTGTCAACGAGACCGCGATCGACCCGCCAACCCCAGTACAACCCGTGCACCCATCCACCGCGCGCCTCTCTCAGGACTCGTTTTTCCTCTTGTGCCAGAAGCCGCTCTGTAAAGGCCGGAAGGCCCGGCGCCCCGCCACGCTCAAGCCCCTCTCGCTGGTCGACGATGAAGGGTTCTTCGACGTCTCCTCGCACGCAGACTGCGACCCGCACCTAGTGAGTACCGCCCCGCCCCACCCGTTGCCTCCTCCCGCGCGCTGACTCAAACAACCCACCAGCCATCGCGCTTCTCCATCTCCACGACATCAACATCCGCGTACATCGCCGTCAACCGCGCCGCCTCGGGGCCCGCGACGCCGATGGCGCTCTCGCACGCGTGCGCGCACGCGAGCACGCTGGCCGCGGCGGATCGGGCGAGAGGCGTGGCGGGCCTGCGCGCGAGCTGGGTGCACAAGTTCCCCGGGCGCGCGGCGGCGCTCAGCCCGACGGTGCGCTTCTCGAAGCTGCTGCCGCCGTGGCTGAAGCGGCCGCGCGACGACTCGGAGCGGTGGGTCCTCGTCGATGTGCGCGCGGTTGTTCTGGAGAGGGTTGTAGATGGTTGATGCTGGTACATGTCCTTTTACGGAGCATATTTCGCTAGATTTAGTACCCGCATGAAGTAGAATTTCTGCGGTGTGAATAGAGTCAGTTAAAGCAAGTCCGTACTGTTGCACTTTCCTGGGTTAACATGTTAGTAATGAGGCTTTGACTTGTGACAGTAATCCTTGGCTTGATCGTCAAAAAACGGGGAGTTGCTGGAAGAACACGCGAAAATGGACGTTGACTTGAGGATAAATGACCCGAAAAAATGCTATTTGCCTGACCAGATTTTTCTCCACAAGTCTGAAAACAATAACAGATCGAAAATCAGAGATAGCGAATACAGAATAGATCAATACGGCTTGAATCGACGGGCTGCTTTCAGCTTTTCGACTTTGTCCTTGTCCTCCTCCCACTTCCGCTTCAGCTCCATCAGATCTGCAACCCTTCGTAAGCACATCAAATAAAACTGACAGACAATAACACATACTTGAGCGCTGCTTTTCTGCCTTTTGGAAAGCATAAAATCCCTCTTTTTCTTTTTTCTCCTTCTTACTCCCGCGATTCCGCGACGTTTCCCCAGAGCGCTGGAACCTCTTGCTCGCCACCCCCACTCCTCCTCCAAGTGTTTTCCCGTACGCGCCACCACGTGTGACCAGCGTGAACCCATCTGCATCGACGATCGCCTCGCCCTTGCGATACTTCGACTTCTGCTTCTTTTTAGCGAGCTCGTATTCGTGGAGCTCCATGGACGAGTCGGCGAACGCGCGCACAGCATCGAGAGGCGGCCGTGCGGCGGTGTAACGCGCAAGGTAGTGCGCAAGGCCCGCTGGCTCCTCTGGTGACTTGGGCCACGCACGGGGCTTGCTCGTCGACGCGAGCGCACGCTCCAGCGACGACGGATCGAGGAAGATGACGTACGCGGACGAGCCTGTCTTGCGCAGCTTCCGTAGGGGCGTAGCGGGCAGCGGTACCACCGTCGGCGCCTGTACCCGCTCGCCCTTCCGCCTTCTGCGCGGCTGCTCGTCGGCGGCGGCGTCGTCCATGTGCTCGTCCTCGTCCTCGGAGTCTGAGTCGCTGTCCGCATGCTGTAGCTCCTTGACGTCGAAGTCGAAGATGACCTTCTCCACCGTGCCGCTGTGCTTGAAGAACAGCACGAGCTCTCGCTCCGTCGCGTCTGGCGGCAGGTTTACGAGGAACAGCGTCCGGCCGTCCGGGAGGACGGTGTTGGCGCTGGATTTTGACGCGTGCGACCGGGCATAGAGATAGTGGGTGGCGGAGGAGTTGTATTGGACAGGTATAACGCTGAATCCGCTGATGTTTGAGGGTATCGTCGTCATATTTGGATGAGGAAGCCTCGATGCAGTCGCCTCTATTTTTTCGAGCGCTTTGTGTTTGGTTTAAACGTCCGTGCATCACAGGACCTTGTCTATATTTGGCAAGTACAGAGCTCGATTTGACAGGCCTCGGATTTGAACTGAGAAAGAATTCAAAAGCGTTTTCCTTTCCTCGTTACTCTAAAAGTCAGTTATTTTCTCTTAGATAAATACCCGGAAATTTTGTGCACTAGATCAGTCAAGATTTTGATCACTCGTCTCTCACTGAGACGTTTAAAATTTAAATTTAGCTTCCAGCGTCTTTCTCCAGAATCATTGTTGTGCAAGGAGCCTACCATTCCGGGACTATAAGTAACTGGATGCGAAATTTTAGCTAATACGAGACAAATGAATTTTTTGGATGTACGCAGCACCAGTCCAGGACGTGCAGAGTAACAATTCACAAAGTGGCCCGCATTCAATGGAGCTAACTGACCAGTCAATTTGCAAATATGTAGATAGTAGCCGACGAAGTAGACACCGTTGGCACCGGAGCCGCCAGCTTGAGACAGATGCGCAAGTGGCGGAGATAGCACACCTATGGAGCACCATCCGATGGCTGACGAAGTCATAGCTAACACATGGAAAACCTCTAAAATATTCTCTGCGCCCATAAGTCGTCAGAGTTTTGCTTCATAATCTCGGCGGTCGAAAGGCTTTACTGACAAGGTTATTATCCGCAATGAATGATCGCTGAAAGACACCACACTGCGGCAGATTATGCACGGTATGATTTTCGACCTTTCAATATTCATCGGAATCACTGTTTGAGCTGCTATGCTATAGCAAGACACTTATATGCACAAGAAATGCGCAAACGATTGACAAAGAGATGGAGAAACGGACCACGGAGGTATGCACCTATTTAATTATGTTGACGGTCATATGCCACATAGTGGAAAGGGACATACCTGGATTGATATCAGATATCCTCCTATAGCCTTCGCTGAGAGCGAAAAACCGACAGTTCCTTGTTATTAGTAAAGAATAGTAATGCTTACTTGCATTCTGTGAGATTTTGACAGGGATCCTCCAGTGAATAGGTGAATAGGCGCGCTATAACAGAGCAATGGTGCAAGAATTTAGAAATGTGAGCGATAGAGAGTCCGCCGAAAGAAGGTGTGCGAGTATGGCGTTTCAAGTTCTGCAAGAAGAGCACCTCGGCCAAGTAGCCTGATAAAATGAAGTCCATTCCCAATCAATTCGCAAGCACTCTGAATAGGCAATCAAACTAGAGTAGCGCGCGGCCACCGGCACGAGTTCCTCTTTCTGTTCGCTTTCCATATAGCACCCGGCCCCGACGAACAATGCACAGAATCCAGATGAATCATGAGCGTCAATATAGAGTGCGCCCGCGCTCACGCGTCCACAAGCAGAGCTCCACGCGTGCGAACACAAAACACAAAGCACAATACACAGGCGCCGGGTCGCTGACGTGGATCGGCGTGGCCAGCTGGCCCATGTATGATGGACCATGGTGGCCTCCAATCTGAATCTGAACTGGCTGACCGAGCGACTAGCAGCAGCGGTCTTTCGCTGAATCGCTCTCTCCGGAGCCGGTGGTCGTATGTATGTGTGAGTAAATACTAAATTTCCAAGCGAAGCGAATCCGTCGAAGCACAATGGCCCTCCGAGTTGCACGATGGCCCAACTTCAAAATGTATACCGAGTCACAAGCAAGCAGGCTCAGTAGTTGGCCACGTACACTATCATACGTGCCATTGCACAGGTGGCACCACAGAAAAACAACACGAGAACCCGTCCACCCACTCAAGCAAGAAATAAGAAAAGAAAAGATCGCGCGGTCGTTCAACTCCACCTTCGAGTCGGTCGAGTCGGTGGCACGGGGCAAAAGTCAGCGGCTCGGCAATGATCATGAATGGCGTGATCGAGAGAGACCCGTGCCTTGATCGCATCACCCGCTAAAGCCCGCCAAGCATGGCCCGCGAAAAAATCGTCAAATCGTGATGCCAACACCCGCACCCGCGCCTAAACTAGGAGATCGCGGCGCGTACCCCGCGCAATCGCTTGGCGGCGGGCGCCGGCACGCCTCGAGGCTCGCACGCAGAAAAAGGGAACAATGCGCGGGAGTACAAGGGCGCTCATATTTCAAATTCGCCCATGCACCACCGGTAAGAACTGCCGGAGTCGGACACCCACCACAGTGACCACACGGTTGACGAGGGGCGGATGGAATAAACATATGTATTTTTACAATTCATGAATTCATATGTACAGAACGATACACATACAGTACAGAGTACTACAGAACCCAGGCTACACAACCACGACGGTTCTGATGGACGAATTCCGATATGATGTTTCTTTCATCAATTCGGATTGGATTTGGCATGATAACGGATAACACAAATAGAAGAGACGCCTGCACAGACAGACAGACGGGGCGGACACAAGAGTAGGGAGAATAGAATAGTATACTCAGACAAACGACATACACGAAGACGTTAACAAAACAAGAACGCAAGACTATAGACTGAGCGAGTTGGGAGAAAACGACTATCGGACGAAGGAACCATAGACTGCGGATGAGAAGCGAAGCGATGGACAAATGATAAGGCAGAGATAATATGACCATGATACTATACCGAAAAGGGTGCGGATCGTAATGGGAATGACAGGAACGAAGGCGAAAAGTAAACCAAAAAAAGAGGGGGCTGTGTGAATAATATCAACCCAACCCACCTCATAATACTCGAGATGTAGCTTGATAGTGATCTAATATTGAAAGTTTCTTGAATATGGATAGTGAAAGGAAAGTGGTTTTTAAGGGAATGGGGACTGGAAATGAAATTGTCTTGTTCATGGGGGTTGCGATGGATGAAACGGCGTGGTGCAGGGCATTTACCCGGAGCGATTTCCAGGAACTTCGGGGGACTTCCATGGGCGATCCAAATCGAGGCTTGCGAGAGTGCCATTGAGGTCTTGGATATCTTCCGAGTGGGGAGCGGCCATTTGTCCCGACGAAGGGCGCGAGATCGGCGCCTCTGACCGTCCTGGGGCCCGGTTGAGGGGCGTAGGGGGGTCCGAATTGTCCGAGAAACCATACAGGTTTCCACTGGACGGACGTGTCTGCGTAGGCGAAATTTTGGCAGCGTTAGAGGCGCCAATGCCTGTGTTGACCTTCAGGTCGTTGGCTTGCTGCATGGGGAAGAACCCAGGAGCATACGCCTTCGAAGGATGCGGGAGAGATTCCAGACGCGAATAGGAGTCACGGCGCGCAGGCTCCGACGACATGTACATGTTGTTTGGCTCTGGGGAGAACGGGGAGAAATTCACCTGGGAGCGATGAACTTCCGGGCGAGATGCGTAACTGTTCATTCCCGATGCTTCCTCTTGCTGGTGCTGGTGCTGGTGGTACTGCTGTTGCTGCTGCTGCAAAATATGGTGGCCAAGCTTCTGTTGAATCTGCTCCGTGTTCATGACAGATCCGTATCCGCTGCTGAGTAAAGCATTTTCGATCTCGCTTGTGTCCGGGGCCGAAGTCTGACCTCCGCCGTTGAAATATCCTTGCGCAGCGAACTTTTGAAGAATAGCCAGAGCTTGCTCTTGGCTGATGGTCCCGGCAGCGGGAGGCGGTACGATAGGCGGGGGAGTGTACTGGGGTATAGCGGTGTTCTGAGCTGCTTGAGCAGCAGCCTGCGCGGCTTTATCTGAGATAGGTGAGTGAGCATATATGCGTCAAAGACCGGTAATTCACTCACATTGACTCCTGCCCCAGCTCAACCTGATCCTGCTACCGCCGATAGGAAAGCCTTGCATCTTCTCGATCGCCTTCTCCGCATCTGCCTTACGAACGAATTGCACAAACCCGCAATGTTTGCCGACAGGGACCTTGACCTGAAATGAAGAGAGTTAGTTGATGCTAGAAATAAGGGGCACATGCGGGACATACGTAATGGATGTCGCCAAACGGAGCGAAAAATGTCCTCAAGGTGTCCTCCGAAATTAAAGGCGATAGTCCACCGACAAACACAGTAGTGTTATACGGATCCGTCGATGTCAATTGCTCGCCATTAGGCCCGATGAGGTTACCAAGAATAGCGCGAGCTTGCGCATGGTGTTTCCACGACTCTTCCGATATCAGATAGCGCACTGAAGGGTCGTCCATTTGCTGTGGTGTGCGCAGAGCATCATGGAGATACTGGCTCGATAAAGGAAGCTTGAACGGGCTGTTGTGATCGACGTCGACGTATTGCTGCAGGCGAGCGAGGGCATCGGTGGTCACATCGTCAGAAGAGGAAGTGAATGCAGATGTCGAAATACTCGTGCTGGAGCCAGTTCCCGAGCTCAACGAATTGCTCGACAGCGACCCACCTATTGGCTGCCCAGATGCCGAGTTGGACGCATTTGATCCTGCGGCAGCAATAGGCGCCGACACGCTCTTGTTCTGCACTGATCCTTGATGCAGAGACACACCATTGGCCATCGAGCTAGCCGCATCTGTCGCGCCTGTAAGAACTGGAGGAGTGAAAGACACTTGGGGCAAATCAAACGCCGGAAGAGACGTCGGGGCTTTGAACTTGGCCGTAGCAGGTGATATGCGCACTGAAAATAGAAAAAAGGTGAATATATGCGCGTAATTTGAGTGTGCACCACGTACTCGGGCGAGATAGGCAGTACAGCCCATGCATTTCAATCAAAGCACGCTGTTGGTCCGCCTCATCGGTAAACCTGTGGTCCTGTGTCAATACGATGCTATGCAAAAGACTGCGGAAGGATCCTACCTAACGAAGCCATATCCTCGCGAGACGCCGGTCAGGGGATCGAGCATAATTTTCGCGCTTTTGCAGCTGAGGAACGGCCTGATAAACTTGGGCTCTCTGTCGTTGCGCAGTCCCAGGACAGGATTACGGAAGACGGCCACCAAGTCTGAATTGGATGTTTCAGGCGCTAAATCACCTACAAATATGCTATATTCCTTGGGATACTGCTGTGCTGTGGCTGGCTGAGGCCCGGCAGCGGCGGGAAAGGAATTGGATATGGGCGATGTGGCAGAAGTGACGGACGACGCCCAGTTCATTACGAACGGCTTACTCGAGTTGGGCATGGCGACAGGCCCGCTGCCATTAGAGCCAGTGGAGACCTGGGCAAGCACAGAGGCCGCATAGGAGGGCGATGGAAAGGTTATAAAACAATACCCTGGATTATTCGCTTGCTGGCCCGTCGATGGATCGGGGGCGGGGTGAGGGACCTTGATGCTGACGGGATCCCACTTCATGAGACCGCAGACCTGCTTGGCGTACTCTTCGTCCATCCAGGGCTCTAGTTCGCCCCACCAGAGGGTCGAGCGCGAGGCGATGGAGTTGTTCGTGAGGGGCTGCTGCTGGGCGATGGAGGGCTGGGGCTGCCTGAGGAAGAGCGTGTCGCGGTCGGGGGGGCTGGAGGAGGGGAAGACGGTGTGTGACACGGCGGGCGGGGAAGGGCGGCGATTGTGGTGGTTGGAGAAGGAAAGAAAGGGCGAGGGTGCGTTGGGGTGAGAACTGGCATTGTGTCTGTTTGGTCCAGATATTTCGGAGAGGGATGGGCCGTAGCTGAAGTCGCGGGGCGGCTCCTGCTGCATCGCGTACGATCGATGCATCGGCGCCGCGTATCCGCCATAGCTCCCTGTCCCTGCCGCCGTGCGCGGGCCCACGTACGGGGCGCGGTCGCCGAGACGCGGCTGGCCAGCGAGGCCTGGGGGGTATTCAAAGTCGTGCTGGTCGTGTCTTGACATCGGGAAGGGGTGCGAGAAAATGAAGCAAGAAGATAGCGACGGAAACAAATCGAGCAACTGATGAGGACGAGAGAGCAATCAAACAGAGGACGAGAGCAGGAGACAAGAGGGAGAACAGGAAAGCGGGAAGGTCCAAGCCGCTGTCGATGGGTGCTGTTATAAGCTGGTTTCAAATTTCCGAGTGAGGAATGCAGATGAGAGTTTCCCGCGCCCCTGTTTCTATTCAACACACTTCCTCATCCGCAACTACTGCCGCTCCCTATTCTCTCCCCAATTGGCGAACAATGCAGGCCACCCCGATGCCTCCCCCGATGTGTGAGCTTGTAGGTCCAAGTGTGGCTGTGCTTCACGCTCACTAGTGCCCCACCGTGGTTAGTTCAGCTCTTGGGCCACGTATTGCAGAGGGCCTTCCTCGACCAACGCATTGTTCTGTCAGCTACATTCTACGCAGGCGGAACTTGCTCGAAGCATCTATCTCCTTGGGCTGTGAAAATGCTGTAAACCCAACTAGCCGGGCCTGCAATTCGTCTAAACGTTGCCACCTTCAATGCTACGAACAATGGCCTTCTTCGACTCACACCAACGCCAGCTGAGCAGTTCTTTCTCATAAATATACAATACTTCTCTCCCGTATCACAATCGACGAACTCTTTTAGGTACGTCACAGCCGAGGCGCCACCACACTCATATCCTATTCATGGCAATAGTTAATGTCAACCACATCAATAACTCTATTGCTTCGTCACAGTCAACAAAGCCGTGGTAATTTTTCGAGTCGACATGTCCCGTTATATATTTACTAAACTTAGACCGCCTATTACCAGCTGTCTACGCACGAATGTGGCACGGTGTATGCACTATATACTCCACCATTGTTCTCCAGCGTGCCACAAAACTCGCACTAGATCGAATCCGAGATTACATCAAGGTTCGACAGCTACTCTTCATCAACATTGACATTTGCCCATTAGGACAATTGCCCAATACTTACATATACTTATAAAGCAAATTTCCTCTTTCTCTTGACTACGTCCTGACTCGCCCGAGACCTCCTCGAGTTCCCACATCTCACGGTGAGATCAACTTTGGATCAGCGTGCTGTGTGAGTGCTCATACCTGACTCGAGCCCTACCCACACTTCATCTTCCGAGCTGGCAGTGTAGCTTGATCCCTTTCAAACGCCAACTCGGAGCCCAGCTCACCCCATCTCATTGTTCCCAAATTATTCTTGTGAAATTCGCCGCCTGTTCAAAGACATGCTGTAACTTAAAAGCCTGGAGCCCTGCCTCTTTTATGCAAATTGCAATGAAAGATGCGCCCGTATGAAAATCTTCGGAGCTTGTTGTCGGCCGGTAAAGGGCTATAATGTGGCATGCCCTGTAAACTCCTCTGATGTGATAATGTGATGGCAGGAAGCGACTATGAATCAGGATCTATCAATAGTGTCATGATTATCATATATCAAGGATGTGAATACAAGGGTCTCTAGATAACAGCAATGGCAGGAATCAGCGGGTAAGTACTAGAAGTTTTATTCATCAGCTATGTTTTTGATTTTTGAGCGCTTGCTTGCAATGCAGACAAAATGCAGCGTGCTGCGTGTAGATAAAATTGCCTGCATGTTACATGTTACATGTTATTATTACATCTTCATGTCTCCACCCATCGGAGTCCGCCTTCCCTGTGATCCTGTATACGTGATAAATTTCGCCCGATATCACTGGCTTTCGCCTACATCACTGCGTTTTAGGTAAAACTGTGGTAAAAATAAGGGTTGCACTGGCAGGACATCATCAATTTAAGCAAGTTGCTTAGTCAGCCGCGCCCTAGGGGTGTATTGGACGGCCTTTCTGGTTGGACGACGACGGTCACGATTCGGCTTGAACGACCGTTTTCCTGTCGACACTACTGTTTTGTCGCTTTCTCCCGCTTTCGCCGGGAAGCTCTCGAGATTTTACGGCCGAGAGTTATTAACTTAAAGCGCATCGCTTTACCTGCTACCAATACCACAAATCTTATAACCCCCTTCACAATCGCGTGTATCGGCGGACCCAACGACGGCGCCGCCGACCCATTTCATAGCTCCGTACTCAAAGATCTGGCGCCATGCTACGACGCCCGTCCGCGTCAGTGGGGCCATCCGTGGTCAGCACGCCCAACTCGAGCACGATTCTGGTGCACAGGACGACGGAGTCGCACCACGCATTCGCGTCCGCGATGGGGCAGCAGCAGTCGCTCGCCACGCTGGGCGTCTCCGTGACGCCGCAGCAGAAGATTGTGCAGGTCCTCGTCAACAGGCTGAAGCAAAGGGTGCGTCGATGTGCGGCGGTAGCGTCGTGTAGCGCTGACTGACGACGGCCCGCACTAGCTGCCGTGTAATTCAGGTCTTTCGCTCGAGCGCGTCGAGTCTGACAAGTCGATGCAGCAGGCGGTGGAGACCCTTGTCGAGCTGTCGAAGGATTCATTGGACATGATTGCGTGGGCACTGACCGAGCTGCTCGATCGGCTGGCCAAGGTTCGTCGTGCTATTTCCATCGATGGGCCCGGGGCGCATTCGGTAACCGTGCCTTAATGTTTCTAGCAAATCGACACGCACACCGGACACCCCACCATCGAGGTTCTGCAGTCCCAGCTTTTCATATTAAAGGTGTTGTCCATGTCGATGGCCTCGAGGTGGTCACAGCACGAAGCGCCTGGGTCACGCGGCGCAGACGACGACCTCTCCTCTCCCGACTCGCCCGCGCCGCCCAACACAGGGCGCAGCTCGGGGACGCAGGCGTCGTCCGAGCGCTCCTCCGCCCCATCGTGGCAGGAGCCCCCCGCGCTCGACGACTCGTGCGTCAAATACATCCTGAGCGTCATGGTGCTATTTATGCGCCAGACCGCCACGCCCGACCAGCCGCTGATGCTGCACACGCGCTCGACGGACATCTCGTTCCGCGACTACGAGGAGGAGAGCGCGACGTTTGCCAGCCTGGGCGTCGACGCGCCCGTCCCAAGCGCGCCGCCGCCCACGGGCGACATCCCGCTGCGCACGCGCCAGTCCGTCAACTCGGTGAAGTCGGGCCGGCTGAGCATCCACGCGAGCATCCACCTCCCCGCGACGAACACGACGTACGAGAAGACGCACGGCTCGTTCGTCAAGTCCGCGCGCGCGGTGAACAGCCTGATCGCGAAGTACGTCGGGCGCATTGTGTTCCACATCTCCGCGTCGAACTGGAACGTCGTGTTCGATCGCCTCGCGTCGAAGATCACATTCCTGGCCGCGCACATGTCGGAGAACGCGAACCCGGACGTCGTCGACCTCAACCTGATCTCGTACAGCGTGCTGGACCGCCAGCGGCTTGTCGCTCTCCTTAATCGTGAGTTTCTTGCAGAGCTAGAATGTGCTGTGCTCTAATCGGCTGGTCATGCTCTAGAGCTCTCCTCGTTGATGGTGAATATGAAGAGCGAAGCGCAGCGGGCGATTGCGATACATCTACGGTCCGCTATTTGGAACTGGATAGGCTTGTTCCCTGCAGAGTATAACGATGCTATCCGGACAAGAGGACGCATGGAAGGCGCGCCCGAGCGCATATTTGACCTACTGTACAGCATGATTCCTACTGGTGGCGAGAAGGTATTCTGGCCCAGCATGGCCATCTTACACTGTACAACCGCTGACCGGATAGACCCTAATTATAACTATAATACCGGCGCGCATAAGGGCAAAAAGGTGCTTGTCGAACATCATCTATATTGGCATTACTGTCGTATTTCATTATCGGAGCACTGACCGTTATCCTCCAGGAACTTAAATTTGTTGATGCTGTTAACAAACACATCACGAACAACTCGAAGCTTTCGGAGGTGGCTCTGGCCTGCGTGGTTGACCTATGTCGGTGTGCGGCGTATATCGATCCCGAAGGAGAAGTACCTCTTCGCATTGTTGCAGCCGACGTCGCGCACGATATTAAGGTTAGAAACGCCTGAGATGTATGTGTTTGTTTATTAACGCTTGACTCCATTTTAGCTTGCTCTGTACCAGAGCGGAGCCTCCCGCAAGCCATTTTGGGAATCGCAGGAGGACATCGACGTTGCGCTCTACGCGGAAGCGCTAGTAGCCATATTCCGCTTTCTTCCGTTTGAGGATTCTACGCAGGTGTTCCGCGCGTGCATGGAGACTGAACGATCGGACCCCGTCAAGACTTGTGCTATTCGCGCGTGTTTGACCCTTGTCCAGGACGCCCACCGCGTCCCATATCAGAAGGAGCTCTCAGAGCTCTCCGACTCGGTATCGGCTCGCTGCCGGGATATTCTCAAGGTACGGTTAATGTTGATAGCGCGTCTAATCCTTTGATTTATTCTATTCCAGAGTGTCGGCATGCGACGATCCGAAATTGACCAGTATGGCGTGCAGAAGCGCCCCGCGGCGCGCCCGAAGGCCAAACGCCCTTGGCCGGAGCCTCTGAGCGACCGCGAGATACTCATCCTGGGCATCCTTTCGCTATGGCGCTCGACACCTCTGTTCTTCACCAACGGCATTGAAACGCAGGAGGATATCACGAACTGGGTCAACGTGGCTGTAAAGCTGTGGGAGGCGCCCATCGATATTTCGGTCAAAATCTCGACGGCAAGCACCCTGCGCAAAATCTGCGACTCTACTTTTGTCTCTAACATTGACGTGAATAAAGTAATGCTCGACATTGTGAAATTGTCTCTGTAAGTTACTTAGTAGCCCACATTTGGGTCGATTACTCACACTGGTCGTGTACCAGGCCCGTTACACTTATCAGCGCAGTCGCAAACCTTCTACTGACGAGAGCCGACATAGAGGCACAGCAGTTATGGATGACGGTTGCTCATCAAGTCATTGAGACATATGTAGCCAAAACTGATGTATGTGGCGCTTGTTCCGTTGGATTTAGTAATTCTCACAAAAGGAAAATTAGCTACCACGCCTGAAAGAGGTGCAGATGGATGCAGTCAGAATTCCAGCCTTTGCTCTCGCCGAAATCTCATTCCTCGTCGCTCTAACGTCCGTCAACAATGATATATCCCATCTGGCAGCCAAAGGACTTCGCCTGATCTCGCACGCCGAGCGCCAGCCGAACGCTCCGGTAAACACTACTATCACAGAAGAAGACCGGTCCACGAGGAATCCCATCTATGAACAGTTAGGCGATCCTCGGATAACTGTCTCTGGTGCGTTATATATACTTTTGGCTATGAATACCTCTGATTAAGTTTTTGGTGTAGGCCGATTGACGCACCAAAAGAGAATACGCAAGCTTGTCAGAATCTTGTCATTTTCTGCTGGGATACACGTCATTGTCTGGGAAGAGTGCTATTGGCGTTGGCGATCACTTAATGAAAGCATCGCCAACTCCCTCGACGATGGGCCGAACGATGGAGAGAGCATGCGTAGCCATGTGAGTGCCCAGGAACAGGTATGCATTGTATCCAATCCTTTCGCAAGGCGTCGAATAATCGGCCCTTTAGGAAAAGCGGTACCAGTGGCAAAATCTTACGCTATTCCTAGCTGCGTTGGGAGGCTCGTGCTTGGTGGAACGCGAAGACGTAACACCATTAGCGAAGATCATTCCGGCCAAGTACTTGCCTGACAAAATGCGTGTGATACCTAATCCTGTACCGCTGGTCGAGGATTTCATTGGCGATCTCGTAGGCTTACTCCATACCGGAGACATGCAAGTCCGCGATATCGTTAGGGAGGCGCTTGGCACTGAGCTCAGTCCGCGCCTGTACGGCAGGTTGATCAGGAACATGGAAGAGTCCGTGGTGATACACTCTTGTTATTGCGTGTTGTCTGACTGTGCTTTCCAGTGTTCTACTCAAACTGGAAGACGCATCAGAATTAATTATTGACTTGGAGACTTTCACTCTTGTCTTGGATCAGGTACGACATAGTCACTGCCATCGGAACTCTTGAAGTGAAGCTGATACATCGTTATTCAGATGATCTCTATCCTGAAGCTTGTCACGGAAAACACTCAAGTGACTCTAGAAGATGCCATGAATGTCGATATGAGCTCTACGATGTTGACACTCTCCTCATTTGTCAACCGTTTTTCCTCATCATCATCTGCTACCCGAATCAAGATCAAGTATTGCAATCTGGTTGAGGTAGTTTGTTCTCGAACAGATACGCTCATGATCCGCAAAGATAGTCCCGTACGGCATCAAATTCTCGAAAGGGTACTGTCGTGGATGTCTCCCGTAAAGGTCAGTCAGTATAAACCGACTAAAAAGTTGCATGGTGCTTATTAAACAAAAGGAGACGCGCTCCGAGCCCTCTAACGCTTCCAACAATGAGCTCGATATGGCATGCCTCCGTTCTGTAGTAAAACTCTTGGATCGTTTGCAACTTATTACTGCTGAGCCGTCAAGCACCGGCGACGATGTTGTACATGTTGTCTCCCGTCTGTTCAACAAGTACTCGACTGCCCTACTTAACAGTATTGAAACGTGCCAATATGATGCACCAGTGAGTACGCCTGACCTTTACAAAATTTGTTTGCTCAATATTCATTGTCATATAGACATCTGATGCAGTGTCCGAGCATGGTTCTATTAATCAGGCAAGCCTGTTTGATACTGGTCCCCCACACCCTTTCTTATAACAGCCTCTATCCAAAAGAAAATACGTGCATCGCAAAAAGAGGCCGAACTTCGCGAATTGGTCATTACTGGCTTGACATCGTTAGTTAGCGCAAATAGCGAGAGCGGATTCAAGCAATGTCTTCCCCTCGCTTATGATCCAGACATTCGCAAAAGAGCTATCTTCGCCCGCGTATTTGCGAGAGTTATTGGACAAGGAACCATTTTTGACCCAGAAGAACAATTGCCCACGAAGGCTCGACATACGTCCCTGTGTGAAGTGAGCCTATCTTGTTCTTCTCTTGATCTTGCGTTTCTCGAGAGGGCTAATATCCATTCTTCTTAGCTGGTTCGAGGCTCCGAAGTGAGTAAGGGCAAACTTTTCGGAGCTTATCTCACGTTACATGCATAATAGATGGTTCTTGCTATGACCATATGCGAAATCTGTCCCCCTAACGAAGTAGAGATGATGATTTCCGTCCTACTCAATATCTTCGACACCCGTGAATCTTTGTTGAGCTTAATCAAACTTATGATCGATCGTGAAGTGGCGCAAACCGGTATGTTGCAGGAGACGAATATTTAGTCTAGCATTATCTCATGGCCAAAATTATAACAGAAAACGAAGCTGGGCTATTCAGAAGCAACTCAACGTGCACTCGCTTCTTGTCAGCGTTCGCAAGGCTTCATGGCTATCAATATCTTCGCAACTTGGTGGAACCTCTCATCAAAGCAATGCAAGACCTTCCCAGTGGAAGTGGGTATGAAATTGATCCAAACAAGGCTATCGGGCAAGACGTTTACCAAAATCAAAAGAATGTTGAACATGTAGCTTCGACATTTTTAAGTCTGTTGTTATCGTCACTGCCTGCACTTCCTTGGTGAGCAAGGTCTCGCAGATATTCAAGCTACTTGAATCTCACAAAGGGCTTCTAGGATGTTCCGCGAAATATGTACGCATATCGCGAAGGTTGTGTAAGTCTATTTCTAGACTTGTCCAGATGTTCTTGCAGTGTTAATGGCTTCCTAGCTCTGAAGTGTGGCCGGAGTCGAAGTATGCAGCAATGGGCGCTTTTATCTTTTTAAGGTGTGTAAAGCCTCTCTCTTAAACTGTGCATACCATTAATGTAAACCTAGATTCATATCTCCTGCTGTGGTAACACCTGAGATAATCGATATCGAGGTACCCAAAGGAGAGGATGGTACCACCTTTCGTCGTGGGTTAATGGTCATCGCCAAAATCATCCAAAATTTGGCGAACAATATTTTCTTCGGAAAAGAAGCCCACATGACCATCCTGAATAAATTCCTGGGAAACAATATCGCCAATGTTACGCGGTTCTTGTCCGATATATATGCATGTAATTTGTCGCAATTTTGTTTGTTTTCACTAATGATTTCGCAGAAATACCAAACTCCGAATGACGACAAAACCGATCAATGGACGGGAACTATATCGGATCCTACAGATATCATTGTGCTGCATCGTTTCTTCCACAAGCACGCCGACAAAATTGGAAAGGAACTGCTTAGTCTTTCCAAACCGTCAATAGATGGAGAAACATCAGCTGTTACCGGTAAACGTGCATGGGACGGGCTGTGTGCTTTACTTGTGGACTTGGGTCCTCCATTAGAGGCACCCAGGCTTTCATCTGCTCATTCTTCTGAACACCGTGAATACTACGATTTCATGGCTCGGCATGCCAATCACGACACGAGCTCTGTTTCCCATTTGTTTGTCGAAACAAATGTTCAAGTGAGTTTTCCTACTCGTAGTTGGCGAGAACATGTTTTGACTTTGCTCATAGGATACAGCTATATTTGTGCTGCAACTCTCAAGTATTGATGTTGAAGGTTTAAATATCGAGCTACTTATGTATCATATACTCAAGGCACGTCTTAACCCTGAGCATGCATGATTTTGTTTCTGATCATAAAATCTAGATGTTGTCGTCGGAAAGTTATTGTTCTCGCTCATTTGATGTCATCTTGGACTGCACATCGTTTACTTCTGCAAATGAGGTCCCTCTTCAATGGCTTAAGTTCTGTGCTGAGTTGGTCCCCCACGATATTCGGATGAGATTCAATGTCGTTCGAATTTTAAATGCAAATGGGTTGATGCAAAAGTATTTGCGTCGGTTGTACAATATCTCTGCTGGTTAGTTTCAGGCGTCTCTGAACAGTGGCCAACACTCACTACATTTCAACAGGAGCTCCCTTTTGCCATGACATCAAAATTTATACTTCGGTCCTTGATTTGATGAGGGATGTGCAAACAGAAGCTCTGCCTCCTTTAGCATATCCAAGTCAGTCGCAAAGCTATATAGGCGCAACAAACTTACTGATAATGTTTACTTTACCGTATGCTCTAGTTTCCCTCGAACAAGAAAACCGAGAAGCATTTTCTGATGTGACCATGAGGGCTGCTATACGCATGCCTGTTCAGCTCCTCGTTTGTTCTACACATATACGTGTCACTTCAGTAAGCTCCTGTTTTTGTTTCCAGTCCGACTACTCTCAATCTGAACATTGCTACTTCACTTTCCATCAAGATCAAATCACTGCCCATATCTCCTGCGTTGTCTTGCAAATCAACCGAGTTGATCCCACTGGCGGATGTCAGCGATATATATAATGTGTCGACAGGTCACGAACCGCACGAATTTATCATACGCCGACGACAAGGAGTCACCGTGTACTTCTCATCTCCAACAAGGGAGCAGATCGTGAAGGTAAGATTCTGATTTTGTATTAATGCCTCATTGTGCTCAGCCCTTTGACAAAGGTCATTCGTTCTGCGAAAGGCCGATTAAAGGAGGTGCCAGCTCCCCTTTCAGAAAGATTCTCTCGATTCTCAAACGTACCCGCTACACTGTTGCACATCGGATTTTTGAGTGTTGATATCAATGACGAAGAGCTCAGAGGCGCAGCGTATGACTTGTTGGGTGCAGTCTGCAGCTATCTCAAGTACGACAAGAGTCCCATTATCGCTCCCAAGGGTAAGATTTTTACACAACAATTCTTATATCCGTTACTCACATTTGACCACAGCTGGTTTTATCTCTGGCGATCCAATCTCATTTGTCTCTCGCTTGAGTGAAAGATTAGCGGAATTTGCGCCTCAACTAACACTAGATTTCATTCACGAAGTTTCCGCTGCCATGACGGGGATGGATAAAGCTTGCGTGGCGCAACGTATCACCTGCCTCCAATATATGAGTCCTTGGATTCAAAACTTATCCCATTTCGCAAATCCCACGCATTCCTTATACGAAAGATCAGGGGCTCGTCTTCGAGATTGCATACGAACACTAGCCGATTTTTCGCTTGCGTTCCCTGAGGTCTGCCCCTGCCTCTATTATTCTGTTCGAACATACGGAACTGACAAAGCGAGTTGCAGATAACGTCGACCATCCAGAAGCACATCTGGGCGGAAGTGGCTAGGCTCGACTCAAATATTGTGGACATAATTCTGGATGAATTGGTCCGCACTGCTACAGATGGCGGTATTGGCACGCGTCGATGTGAAACAATCTCTCATATCGTGGCAGCACTGTCGTCCATCAACGTCAGGGGGAGGATATATTCGAAGTTGCGAAAGGTGCGTGCATTGATGCACTACAGTCATTTTCATTTGTTGATTAGACTTGATTTCCTCCCATGTAGTCTCTGAGCAAAGTTCCTCCAAAATTCACGAACTCGCTCGTTGACCACCCCAATTGGGTTGAGATCTCGACTCTTATCCGATTGGCTCTTGTCGTCGGTTCTCAATCAACTCAACCCGGGAACAACTATATCTATGTTGCAGAAATTCTTCACCTTGTGTCGTTGGTTGCGGGAGAAGGCCCCGTTCTGGTGCGGAAGTCGGTCTATGGCATCGTCATGAACCTCCTTCAATCTCTTTACATTGCGCGACCAGATGACAGCACCGAACCGGGTCTAATTCAGTTGATCAACGACTGCACTCTTCCAGACACTCTCCGCTTGTTTGGTTTGAAACGCGAAACTTCCACGAGCGAATACACTGTCGTAGACTTCGTCAACGACAAGGAAACCCTAGAAAACTCGGAAAAACTTATCTCACTTCTGGTTGGCATCCTTTCTGTGGCTGCAGGGAGCACAGGTTAGCCAACGCAATACCTTATATATAATCTCAAGCTGATATTCGCTACTTGTAGGGCTTTTGAACGTCTGGAGGGCTAGGTGGATGAGCCTAGTAACTGCAACCGCGTTTCAGCAGTCTCCCGCTGTCCAAACTCGAGCATTCGTGGCTCTTTCTACTCTTGCAGTTGCGGACGTCGACGATGACTTTTTGTACCAAATTTTGGTGGCATTCAAGGGCGCGCTGAGCAAGGCCAACGAGTCAAACACAATGACCATTGTGAGCATGCTGCGATGCATGTGCAAGATCGTACCAGCCATAGTTGAAAGTTCGCGCTACGTCAGCGTGCTTTTCTGGTTGGCCGTCGCCCTTCTCGAATCAAGTCATGTTGGCTTTTACGTCGAAGCAGCTTGGCTTGTTCGAGTTACTCTGGAAAACATGGAGGAGCACGGAATGTTCAAGGGGCGTTCCGTTCCAGAAGTTCTACTGGAAGCCCGTGAACCGCTCGAAGAAGTGACTTCACAATTGGATGAACTTCTGAAGATCAATTTCCAAACAAACTTTTCCGTCGCATTAGCTTCTATCATCTTCAAAGGAATGCGGCACACGCTCCTCAAGGATTCCGCCGAGGCGGTCCTGAGATCTCTGTTGCGGGTTACATCGACGACGTATGAAGAGAACCACAGGGGTATTAACGGAGACGCCAATGGTGTCAAACATGCGCCGTGCCATGATGTTATCGGGTACTTTTTGGCCTTGATCCCTGTCTCCGTATCGCCAAAATCCTATCGCCAACTGTTAAAGGATGCACACCTCGACGACATATGGATTATGGAATCAGGCCTTTCGTGCGATGACGAAGAAGATACTGGTGTTCCAGTCATTCCCCTCGATATACTGGGTGTAGATGATTCAAACATGGCTCTACTCGTGGCCTCATTCAGTGGAACGATGCTTTCTAACGCACAAGGCGATGACGCCGAATCGCAAATCCTTTATGGTTTGCTATCCAGCCTTGCCAATGTCTATCCAGACATCATAGCTATCACGTACGTTTCACATTACGTTCCCTCTTCAAAGTATTACTGATAGTCATTTCTTTTCTAGTTACGAGACGCTGCAAGACCGCATCAGAGATACATTCGCAAATTCGTCAAATCCGTCCATCATTCGATCTGTCTCGAATATCTTCCGTGTAGCGCTGCAAGATAACATCAGATCTAGCAACACTAGCACTAACCATGGCTCGACATCTACCCTTGGCACTATGGAAGAAAATTCTATATTACCTGGTCGATCGCATTTGAACGCTCTTGAAGAACTGGGGATGCAAGGGCTGGCCATCAACTTCACGTTCTTACCTCCAAACCGCGGCGTGGCCACGAGGATGATAAACTGGATTCCGACTCTGGTCACTCTCATGATATCATAATATTCCCAATAATCGACCGCCTCCTCGCTCAACAGTCTTTTTTCTCTATCTTGGGCATCTCTATTGTCACGCACATTTAACCGCACCTCACACTTTCGTTCTTTTTCCTGGCTCTTCTCATCAATAGATTCCCTCTATATTATTGTAAAATGTACTGTATATCCCAACTGATAGCTTGACTTCACCCAGACTTCACCTGTGATCCAGGGACCTGGAAGATCTGAAAATGAAATGTTGACTTTAATCGATTCAGACGTCAATTGGCCGCCATTCAAAAATTATATGTGTATAATATGGCTCTGAGACATGTTGAAAATACTGGCTGTTATTTAGTCAACTGGTCCTCTTTTGATTTCTGACAAGAGGACTGTTGGAGGACTGGGGCGCCTTGGGTGCGCACTGTGCCATGAAGTGATTGATGGAGTGCTCGGGATCACGTGGATCTACCGCGCTGGAGTCACTGGGCAAGAGCAGATCCGGATTCCAATTTCGGGCATCATCCAAGCCTCATATTTATCCCTCACCACATCCTCATCGTAATGCGCAGACATTGCCCATAAACACGGATACCACTTTTCTCCCAATATGAACGACTCAGAACACAGCAGGCCTACTACCCCATTATCGCCCTTGACAAGCAGCCTCTACCATGCTACCAGCACCATTGACGACCTTACCGAAGCTTTGGCCAACTTCTCTCGTGTTCCTTCCCCAGAACCTCTCGAAGCTGTCACTTGTTGCTGCGGTCTAGAAGACTGCGAGAATCTGAAAGCATGGCTGGAGCTCAAGGCTCGTTTGGGAAGCCGCCTAATTCTCAGTGCAGGTTCGCCATGTCGTTATGTTCCCAAGAGCTTGAAATAATGCTGCTGCAGAAGTGGGACAGGCTCTCCTGCAGAGACACGCCGCGTATGTGCGGCAGAGAGAGGTGTGTGTGACATCATAGATCAAGGTACAACTGCCTAACGATGATTCCCCGCGCAGCGAACACAGGATCAACAATTTGATGAGAAACACGATAAACTGCAGCTTTCTAATGATGACTTGCGCCACGAATTAGAGGAGCTTCTAAAGGAGAAAGTTCAGCTGGAACGGGTAAGTACGCTATATCGCTAATGGGGAAGCTAACTCTAATAGCTATGCAGCGCCTTAATCAAGCGCTAGTCAATAACGAGGTCACTGAAGTATCGAACAAAACCATCTTGAACGAATTACAGGAAGCCCGAGAAACCATTTCTCGTTTAACAGCACATCACGCCCGTTCTGTTGGTTGGGACACGCGATTGTCAGCTGCAATGAAGGAAAGAGATGACATGCAGCAGGAACGAGACGGAGAGACACATAGAGCCCGTTTAGCTGAATCACGTTTCGCCGCGTTGAAGGAGAAGACCGGTTTGTTTTCTGAAAATATGTATCCCGCTTCCTTGGTACTCACCTCAAGTCATAGCCAAACTGCAGACCGAAGTGCGCCGTCTACAAGACAGCTTGGAATCAAAACGGAATTCTCGTCTTGAACTCTCCGAATCGATCTTGCAGGAGGCACGATCCCGTTTAGACTCTGTCAAAACTTCCGTACGTAAATGGACCTTGCCTGCATGACTGTGTCCTTATCATATGCCAGCAATTCGGCCTATCAGCGAAAGTTGAACAGGAAGAATTAGTTCATGTCATCGGGACGCTCGTACAAGATAATGACAGTTTAAAGCACGATAATGCTGAATTACAGCATCTTCTGGCAGAGTCTCGCGAAGATCTCCACGCACTTCAAGAAGAGGTCGATGAGCAAAGGGCAAACGTGCCTGTTACACGCTCAGGTGGTAAGCTTTGTACATGCCTATCTATACCCCTCCCGTCATTGACAGCACCTGCGCTCTACAGCCAACACACCTAATTCAAGACACTTTCATACTGGCAGTGTTCCATCCATATCCTTCAAGGATTATACAGTATGTTTGTCAAATTAGAGACCTTGGAATACCATTCCAATTTTCTTTGCTAGACTGTCAATTCTAATGGACGTAGCCAAAACTCAAGTATCGAAAGCAAGAGAAAACGGTATGGCACCCCTCCGCAAATCGACGTTCATCGCAACTCTTCCTATCAACGGCCATTGACTCCAGACACTTTGCGCTCTCCTCTATCGGACCCTGACTCTCTCACGACCTGGAGTCCTTTTGTTCGACGTTCTCCGCGATCCATCCACTCCCATATTAGCTATGAGATTGAGGCAGATGCACAAGAACACGAGGCACCCGATTTCGAGAAACAAAGAACGAGACCTCTCCTTCTGTTATCCCGCTCTCGTGGTGTTCAAACTGATCCCTCTGGTACTATATCCCCATCTCTATTTCCTTCGCACACATCGTCGGTCTCTACCCATGACCCAAGATCGGAATCCTCTTCATTTTCGGAAACCAATTCATCCCATATATCCACAATTCTCGATAGAGCCGCTGGCCTGCTCAATCGACTAAGCCAGGCGGATGCCCTGACTTTGACCAACCGCTTGAAGCGTCAGAACCTTAAGGGCGCGCACGTCGGCCATCTGTCTCGCAGTACTGTCAGTACTATTATCGCGGATGCAACATCCCTTCGTACCCAATTCCGTGGACTATTGGAAGACGAGAAAACTGTCACCGTTTGTACTCGCAAAGATCTCCGCATGCTTTTCAAGTTCTTCAAAGACGCGTTCACCGAATTAGGCCAGCTTCGGGTCACTGTGAACGATATAGTTTTGGATCCTTCGCTGGCTTCTCGGATTAGCGAACTGGCTTTGAACCCTGGCAAGGCCGAAGCAGAGCGATTGGAGAAGGAGCGGGAGGCGGGGTTGCAGGGCGGGGTGGCTGCATGGATGGCACCCATATCCAAACTTTTCTCTCCGACAGGGAGGGTAGAGATGTCCCACAACGAGCGAGGCACGGTGACACGTAGCGCCACCCTCGGAAACAGTCGGGATACGGTGCGCCCTGCTCGATTCGTGCCCAAGCTCGGGCCAGCGCTCGCAGCTTCGGCAACGACGGTCAACGTCGAGTTCTCCGGCACTGGTGTCGGACGCGCAGTGACGAGCACTTTTTCACCGCAGTCTACCATTTCTGCCGCTGAATCCTCTATGGACGTCGGCATGGCTACGCACCAGAGCGTGTCGACTAGCTTCATGGGCATTTTTGCTGGTGCCCCCACCGCAAGAGCAGATGTCGACCCATGGGTCGTCCTTCCGACGGCACCTTCCATTCCGACTGCACCTTCGCAGCCGGCACTGCGGAAGTCGCAGTCGTTCATGAAAACATCTGAGAGTGGCTCAGCAACTGCTACCATAGGCAGGAACGCTGGCCGCAAGAGCGCGAACCGGCTCTCGCGCAACGTCGACGCCGTTATCGATGTTGATACTCCGAAAGATATCAATGAGGAATCAGATTTCCTACCACCTTTATTGGAGCGCACCCTACGCCGACGCGGGTTGTCAGACTCATCGATCCACTCGACCTTTACCAATCAGGGCGACGATGCGCGCACGGCCGGCTCACCGCCCTCCCCTCAGCGGCTGGTGTTCAATCCGCCAGCGGGAACATTGTCGCGGCTGCCTAGCTGGGCTGACCGCACGTCGGTATTTCAAGCGCTGAGCCGGACGGTGCAGAACTTCCGCGGCGCGGCTGTGCTGGCGACGCCGACGTCCGCGCTTGCGCGAGAGGAGCGGTCGCGCTCACCTAGTCGGCAGAACGGCGCCGCTGCACCACTAACTGCGAATGACGGCACCTCGCAGCCGTCGACGCCGACGCGGGCACCTACTCAGCGCGTGCTCAGCCCCGGGCGAGGTCGGATTCTGCCTGATTTGGCTTCGTGGGCTAGCGAGCACGTAGAGGGTACTCCTGATGACCCGTTTATCGCTAGTAGCCTGCGAGACGAGTCGTTTATGCAGCGCCGTGGGCTGTCGCGAAGTCGTGCTAGGAACGATCGCGATGAGACACATACCCGAGAATTTTATTAAGTATACGTGCAATACGTGCTATTTAATTTGTTTATTTTCTTATCGGCTCAAACACTGGGACTTTTCTGCTTCAGACTCACCTACTATAGGAAGGGGATCCGCCTACATAGCCATGCATACCCATTGTTATTCGCCTCCGAGATCTTTCTTGGTTATCCGTCCTCTGACATACATACCTTTCTCCCGACAAATCATGTAGTAACTACTCGTAAATATTCAACACCAACGGAGATATCATTATCTTTCATCCGTGCTCGGTTATTTAGTTAGAGCCATTCCACTTCCAGTAAGTAGTGCAACTGCATTTGGCCCTTGGGTCGCGAAAGACCGCTTTTTAGAATTTACGCGGAGGCGGTTCAGCCGCTCGCACTTACGTCAATGTTGTAAATGCGGAATTTTTTGACATCTGCTCCACGTGCACGTCGGATGCAAAGTGTCAAGACCTTGCCTGCTGCGCTGCTACACACCAACTATGTACATACGATGGGAATAATGTTCTAAAACATCACGAACGATCTTCTTCCCCGACGGCGGACCTGCTTAACATTTATACTGATTCTCCCCATTCCATACTCGACCCCGGTCCCCGAATCAACGCCGATTCACGAGCTGAAGAGTCACGGTCTCAAGAGTGATTCGTGAAGCAAAACAATCCACGGGTCGAACTGTGACCTTTATTACAGATCGTATGGCTATATTTCAAGAGACGCTGCGCCTCGGTTGATGGCAAAACGAGGGCTTTCAATGGTATTTTCATGACTCAGACCGGCCGTTCGTTTTCCTGACTTTCCCTTGACTTTCCCCCATCAGTTGTCTCCCCGATTGTCCTCATGATTAACCTGTAACTATGTACGGATCTTTCTAGGCCTCTGCGGTCTCGCCTCAGCAGTCTATGTTAGGTGCGATTTTCCGCCATCAACATCTGTTTGTAAGTTCACAATGCGTAATTATAGCAGGTATGATACGAAGTTGCGAAAATAGCGATTCAAAGTTATATAAATTCTGTTGGAGTCGCTGTATGGAAATCTCATAGGTGTTCAACGCCCTAAAACATGCTTAAACTCGCCTATCTCGCACTGGCCGTCGCAGTGGGTGTTGCACCCATCGAGGCTGCGCTCCAGTGCAAGTGTCTCCCCGGACAGTCTTGCTTCCCCAGCGCTGCCGTCATCTCTGCCTTCGAACAAAATCTAACTCATCCTCTGATCCACCCACGGCCTATTGCGAACGTCTGCTTCCTCGGTGATCCAGCTTTCAATGAGGCTGCATGTAACACCGTCAAGGCCAACTGGAACAATGGAGCATTCCGTGCCAGCAACCCCAACACCTTGCAGTTTATCAACTGGGAAGCTATCATCAATTCGACCGTGATTCAGCAATGCGATCCCTTCGGAAACGTGAATTCTCCAGCCGACTTTTGCTTCCAAGGACGAGTGCCTTTTGCAGTCGTCAATGCCACCACTGTTGCCGACATTCAAAACACGGTCCAGTTTGCATCTGAATTTAATTTGAAGCTGGTCGTGAAGAATACTGGGTATGAGAATCTGTTCTCTCTTCTTTGTTTTGTTTATGTCGACTTATATGTTCTCTTTTTTCAAGACATGAAAGCTTGGGTCGCAGTTTCGGGGAGTCGTCAATTGAGCTCTGGACCCATAATATGCAAGATGTCGAGTTCTCCGACAGTTTTGTCCCCTTGGGTGCACCCAGCGGAACTACCGGGATTCCAAGTACGACATTCTTTTCTTATGCCAGAATTGCTTACTCATTCAATGTGATATTGGCAGCCGTCACAATTGGACCGGGTGTTAATTGGGGAGACCTCTATAACATTGTTGATACCCAAGGCAAAGTTGTTGTCGGTGGTATTGGTGCAGGAGGCACCGTTGGTGCTGCTGGAGGCTGGCCCATGGGTGGTGGTCACGGCATTCTGTCTCCATTCTACGGATTGGGTAAGTCCCGTTTTTGGAGGAATTTACAGATAAAATCTAACAGTTAGGTAGGCGTCGATAACATCGTTGAGGAGACTGTCGTCCTTCCCAACGGCACCCATGTCACAGCCAACCTCTTCACGAACTCGGACCTCTTTTGGGCGCTACGGGGAGGCGGTGGTCCAAGCTTTGGTATTTTGACCTCCGTGACCTACCAGACCCACCCCGCAGGGCCGGTCACTGCCGCTTTCCTTGTCAGCAACACGACCACGGACGAAGGCCGCCTTGCGCTCTTTAACGAGTGGGTCAAGGTTCACCCTGCGATTGTCGACGCTGGTTGGGCCGGTTTCTGGCCTTACAGCGGCACGCAGTTCTTCCTCACACTCATGGCTCTCGGTAGCCCGCCGACGAACCCAGCTGCGAATGCCACTCTGCAAGGGTTCTACGACACCATTTCGCAGATCCCAGGGGTTGAAATCACGCTCGAGGTCACGAAGGTGTACACTGGCTTCCATCAGTGGTACGAAGACAACTTCATCAACAGCACGAATGGCATTGGGTTCAATTACACGGTCGGCGACTTCAGCGGTGTGCCCGTCGCCGTCGCTTCCCGGTTGATCCCTCGCGAAAACTTCGAAAACAACACGCTCGCGTTGGCGCAGGCTCTCACGGCCCTCGATGATGCGCGGCCATTGTACGTGCAGTCATATTTGCCATAGAAACGTTGCTGAAATCTGACTTTTTGTTTTGTTTTCGTGATCTAGCCTCGTCGGAGGAGGTGCTGTTTCCACGGTCGACCCCGATGCCATGTCCGTCAATCCGGCCTTCCGCATCATGCTCAGTGACCTCACCATTGCTCTGAGCTGGAACGCGACCACTGCAACATTTGCGGATATCAGTGCTGTCCGTCAAAATGTCACCGACTTGGCAAATGGTGTTCGTGCCATCACGCCCAACGGAGGCGCGTATGTCAACGAGGTCCGTGAACGCTGTTTTGTATCAATTAGATAATTTCGGCTTATACCTCGCTGCAGCCCGACATCTTGGAGCCTAACTGGCAGCAGTCTTACTGGGGGGACCATTACCCACGCCTCTTGGCGTTCAAGCAGGCCCTCGATCCGAAAGACTTGCTGATCGTCTTTCAAGGTGTCAACTCGGAGGCGTGGGACGACGAAATCCTCTGTAAGACCGTATGAGCATGCACTGCAAAATCTGCGGAGATTACTCATCACTGTAGTATTTGACCCAAAGTGATTTGCTGTCAATGACACGGAAGAAACGTTTGCGTAACGTAAATAAGTTTAAGCAATCGAACAATAGAGTTAAAATGTTATATTCATTGTTATGACCCGAAAGAATTTGTTCAATTTTGCGTGAAGTTTTTAAGTTAATGATTAGAGAACAATGCAGAACCTTCTGATATCGAAGATGAGCAGTGCTCTCCCACTGATCATCGATCAGGTGTTTTCATGCCGTTTGTAAACGTAGTGCTGGGTTATCATGCATGTAATCATGGACAGGCGGCTATACTTAGCTCACAACAACACTCGCACTTATTTTAAGCCAGACAAATATGTAGCCCTCCTAAGTCTGAAGGTATATAAATCTCCTTGTGGTACAGCCCTACTATCGATAACTCGACCTCGTATTACACCCTCCTCACAAAGAATCCCTCTTGCAATAGTATCTTCGCCTGCACATCGTAAACATGGTCGCTGATAAACGCGTTTGGTTCAGTACGCTCGAGTCTCTGCCCCGTCGCGGACTTATCGTTGATTATCTATGTTCAAGTTACTGGCTCGTCCGGCGGTCTGGGGAAGGCGCTCGTGGAGGCCGTCCTCGAGTCCGGAGAGAACGTCGTCGCCACGGCTCGCCGCGTCTCTGTCTTGGACGACCTCAAGGCGCGCTTCCCGCCGTCCCAGCTGCTCGTCGTCGAACTCGACGTATCTGTCAACGAACAAATCGATCGCGCGTTCAAGGCCATGATCGACCACTTCGGGCGGGTTGATGTTGTCGTTAACAACGCTGGTTATGCAAGTCTGATTCTGATTCAATTAGTCTGGGGCATGAGGGCTGATTTCAATGCCGTGCTTTATTAGGCTGTCTTCGGCGAAGTGGAAGCGATCCCCGAGGACGCTGCGCGAACTTTGTTCAATGTCCAATTCTGGGGGCCGGTGTACATCTCGAAGCTGGTATGAAAAGATCATTTTCCCACTGGCTAAACGCAGACTTATCGTTCGGTATTGTTTTCAGACAGCGAAGACCGTCCGCGAAGTGAACAAGCCCGGCCAAGGTGCACTCATTTTCAATGTTAGCTCCGCCGGAGGGTACAACGCCAACCCCGGGCTCGCATTTTATAGCTCTAGTAAATTTGGTGCGTACTAAACTAGTTCATATAACGTTTCCTGTCGAACTTACTGTATTCTTTGAAATAATTTAGCTCTCGAAGGCTTCACTGAGTCGTTCAGCAAGGAAATGCTGCCCGAATGGAACATCAGGGCGTGCATCCTCGAGCCCGGAGGCTTCGAGACTGACTGGCGCAACGCTTTCGTCAAATTCGACCAGCACCCCGCCTACGCGAACAACCCTGCCAACTTCCGCAACCTCCGGTCTGGCATCAAGATGCTCGGAGACCCCATCAAGGGCGCCAAAGCCATCGTGAAGTTGTCGCATGAGCCTAAACTTCCGATGCGTGTTCCTCTCGGCAGCGACTCGCTCGCAATTGTCAAGACAAAGGCGCAGATTGTTGCGAGAGACGCCGACAAGTTTTCCGAGTTCTCGAGGTCGAGCGACAAGGATGACATGGATGGAGTCGCCTACGGCGATATGATCATCAAGAAGTTGACCGAAACTTCCAACTGACTAGAAAGTCGCTTGTAGTTGAGCCTTGCTTGTACATTTGAAATTCAATATAAAAGAATGTTTGCTTGCTGTTTCTAAGAACATCCCAGTCGCTTTTTCGTCGGAGATAATGGTGGAAAGTTGAAGAGAAGACTACAATCCGACAGATTCGCACTCCTATGTCCTGTGAGGAAGATCTTGGCCAAAAGCGAGGTAGAAACTGTGATTGGGGCAGATGCTGAAGAGATCAGGATCAACTAGAGGTGAGCAGTTCGGAGGATCGGTGGCGAGCAAAGCGGCCGACGCCGTCGCACTGCGCAAGTGGCCGCTTGATCGCTGCGCCAGAAGCAAATACGAAAGGTGTGTCGTTGCCAGCGCCTCTTCAAGCGAGTATCAGGAGCGAAGCAGAGAAGAGTTTGAACACCGGGGTGCGCTGGGAGCGGGCGGGTTTGAGAATAAATGACGGCGATATGGCGACTACATACGGATGTGCAAGTCGGGCTTGGCACTCGTCCCGATTATCGACCATGCGCACGATGCGATCAGATCAGAACTATTTCCGTAATCTCTGATCATCAGGAACAAAGCAACTACTTATATATAGTATAATTGCCAAATTGAGCTACAGAATCTCCAAAAGGTGCCTGGTGTACTCCTCCGCATTGATTCCGTCCACATTGGTCGAGTGGATGACGCTCTCCCACTTCTTGCTATCAGAAATAGTAGTGTTGGCGGCGTGAATTACCACGGCGAGGCAGTCGCTCCCGAACTGGACCCTCAGCGGCAGGTCTTTCCTTCGTGCCGCAAGGGTCAAAAATGCCTTTGCTGCGCGCTGTGGGTGCCCAATGAACGGGATGGTACCGAGCATAGAACGATACTGGGACGTCGGAGATTTGGGGTCAGCGTATGCTGGGAGCTGCGGTAAAATGGTCATGTTCCCAGTGCGCCATTCTGTGTCGAAGCCTCCGGGCTCGATGATAGTCGCCTGGATGTTCCACTCGGGCGACATTTCCTTTCTTAGGGACTCAGTGAATCCTTCCAACGCTAAGAGACGGAAATTTAGACAAAAGGAGTTTAAAATTTATTAATTGTGCGTACCGAACTTGGAGGAATTGTAGTAAGCGATAGAAGGCTGGGAGGAGTATCCCCCTGCGCTACTGATATTGAAGATATGGCCACCTTCGCCTGCCGGATTCACCTCGCGGAAAATCCTTATTGCCTAGTGACAAAGAAATTCTGTTTAGATGTCACTTGTATTTTACGCAATATTTGTGAAAGGTTACCTCTCTGCATATGTAAACTGGGCCCCAATACATGACGTTAAACTGCGCATGCGCGTCCTCGAGAGGACAGCGCTCCACTTCGGCGACGACGGTCTGTTCGAGATATAATTAGCCAGTACTTTATTCCATAAACTCTGCTGAGTATGAAGCTTACATATCCTGCATTGTTAACAACGATGTCAACGCGCCCGAATTTCTCGATCGCCTTCGCAAAGGCGGCCTTTACATCATCGGGCTGCGTAACGTCGAGTTTAATTGCGAGAACGCGTTTCAGAGTCTCGGCATCGTATTTTCCGTTCAGCTCCTCTTGGAGCGATTCGGGCCTGCGCGAAGTTGCGACAACGGAATGCCCTGCGCTCAGCGCCTCGTGCAAAAGAGCACTGCCGAGGCCAGACGAAGTGCCGGTGACTGTGCAATTAATTATTTAGTACAAAGCTGAGTTGAGCTTTCCACGACTTACTGAACCAAACGTATTTCTGTGCCATAGAGATGGTTAATCTGTCGAGTAGTAATGGAGATACTCTGGGGACTGTTGCATCGCAATTATATATGTTCTGCAATGCGCAGCGTCTGATTGGCTTCTAGGGCGCTATTTCGACAATCTTCAAAAAATTACAATCTATCCCAGATTGTAATAGCCTGTGGCATTTTTTCCTGCTAGTAGAAATCGTACAATATATTGGTCACGCCGCAGCGTGAATGGCTAATGTACAGCGGCCATGCAGCCATTGGGCGAACCGGTAGGAATTCATAACCGACAGTAAATGGCCGAAGGCCGACTCAAGTTGACTCAAGTCCATGCGGCGCATGCGGCGCTTCCATTGAATATTGAATACTAATAGAGCCGGGCCGTAGACGCGTGTGTCTGCCGGGACAAGGATAATCACCGAGTCCATACAAGCCAATGGAGCCAGATGATGACCACTAGGTGCCATAGTGGCTTCTTCAACGCAAACAAACAGGCCACCATACCGATATCGATCCTCGGTAGCTTGACATTAAAATTTTCGAGAACACCTAACTATGAGCATTCCAAGCAAATCGGCCAAGTCTGGGCTGCAGAGAATCCAAGCGTGCTTCTCTTCCTGGAAAACATGAATAATTTCCTGAAATAGCCTTTTTATTGCAGATTTTCCCATGATCAAACGGCTTCAAACGGGCTGTAAACGGGAAACAAACAGGACACAACTCTTACTCCCCATCTTTCACTTAAGCAAGTGCGAATCGGATCAGCGATGTCAGGCCGCCCCCACGACCATCCCACGGGGCCTAGCGCCAGCATGGTATGAGTAACGGTGCAAAAGCCCGCTTGGATGATGTGAACCTCTAAGGACTGACATTTCCCGAATCCCTCTGACTGGTAAACATGTCTGAAGAACCACCCATCCCCGTTGATTTTCCTGAAGCAAAGTCTGTGGACGCCTCGGGAACAGATATCCGCACCCAAGAAGTGGCGGAGAAGCTTCCTGGCCATGACCCCTTTCTCGTCCAATTTGACAAAGATGACCCTACTGATCCTCACGTACGTTATTACCACCCTTCGCGCATATAACACGAATTTTATTTATCGTAGAACTGGTCGAGGGCGAAGAGATGGTATCTGACTATAGCCAGTGCAATTCTGACTCTCAATGCGTAAGCACATTGGTTGAACCTAGAGTTCGGACAATGTTAACAGGCCTGGAATTCAGGACTTTTGCGAGTTCGGCTCGTATGTTTTTTCTTTGTCTCTCACATTGCTTCAAGCTCAGGTGATTTGAAGCATCCGGAATCATTGCGCAATTAACGCAAGAGTTTCATATGTCGGACATAGTCGCCATCCTAACGCTATCTCTTTTTGTTACTGGCTATTGTGTCGGGTACGTACTATGTCATAATTCTTTCTCAGTAATTTTTTTGAACCATTTGAAAGGCCAATTCTATGGGCACCATTGTCAGAGAGATATGGACGACGTCCTATTTTCATTATTTCGTTCTTCCTCTATGTGGTGAGCGGAACCAAATCTGCATCATCACGCCTTTTATGTACTTACTCCAATTATGATAAGTGCACTCAACTAGGATCGGCCTTGGCAAGAAATACTGCATCCGTACTTGTGTTCCGGTTCCTTGGCGGTACCTTTGCGGCTTGTCCGCTTTCGAACTCTGGGTGCGTTCATGTATGATGCTATTGGCTCCGATTGGCGCTCATATTACTACACCATATATTTTCCTCTGTTAGCGCTGTGATATCTGATATATGGGACGCGGAAACGCGAGGAAAGGCATTAGCCCTCTTTGCAGTGATGCCATTTGCTGGGCCATCTCTCGGTCCGGCAGTCGCTGGCTTCATTGGCGAAAACGCGAGCTGGAGATGGGTCTTCTGGCTCCTCACGATCTTTGTGGGTGCTCAATTAAATGACACTCGTAATTATTGCTGATTTCGTTCTATTTTCCAGGCCGGTGCTTGCTGGGTTATGATCATTCTTACGATGCCGGAAACGTACTCGTATGGCCCCTTTTGATATTGTAACAAGTTGGACGGTATTCATTGTTGACTACAGGCCTATCATTCTGGTTTACAAAGCGCGGAAGCTTAGGCAAACCACGGGTGACAACAGATACTACGCTGCTTTAGAGCGAAACGTTCCGCGCCCGCGGCAAATCATCAACAAAGTCCTCGCTCGGCCTTTCCTGGTGCTATTCAACGAGCCAATGTTGATGGCGATGACTGCCTATCTGAGTGTAGGTGTTGATTTTTACTAGTCAAATTTTGTCTTACGAAATGCAAAACAGTTCGCGTATGGGTGCCTGTATCTGATGTTCGAGGCCTATCCCATTGTTTTTACAGTGCCGCACAAGTTGTCTCCAGGTATCGCTGGCTTGACGTTCTTACCCATCGCTATCGGAGGCACTATAGCAGTCCTTATAGTGAATTTCATTTGCTTCTCGATTGCTATAAAGAAAAATCTAACTCACTTCATCGTTAGTATGTAGCTGTCTACAATCCACGATATGAAAGGGAGGTAAAGAAGTGTGCTCCGGAACCCGTACCCCCGGAATTTCGATTGGAGATGGCTCTAATTGCTGGGCCAGTCTTTGCAATCTCATTTTTCTGGTTTGGGTACGTCTTTTGCGTCCCTCTTGCGTTGCGCCGCGACTCACGACCTCATAGGTGGACGTCTTTCCCTCGTATCTCTCTCTGGGCGCCGCTCCTGTCTGGAGTCCCTGTTGGCTTCTCTATCAGCTGGATATTCGTACGTTTGGATTTTTTTGAATCGTTGTAGGTTCTGTGCTGCGCTGACGAGGATTCTGTATAGTTGAGCTTGTTCAACTACATCATTGACGCCTACTTGTCTGTTGCGGCATCAGCGATCGCGGCGAGCATTATCTTTCGAAGCATCTCAGGCGCAGCTTTCCCGGTTTGTCGTGTAATATTGACTTTCGTTGCATATGATAGCTAACTACTTATTTGTTATAGCTGTTCGCAAAGCAGATGTATGACAAGTTGAATCCTCGCTGGGCCTCCTCACTCCTAGGGTTCTTCGCCATAGCTTTGGTTCCCATTCCATTTGTTCTGATCAAGTGCGTTCCGTTCTACTGATAAAACTCGATTACTTTGCGAGCTTACGCGTCTTTAGGTACGGTCCCGCTTTACGCAAGAAGTCGAAGTTTATCCCAGCATATGTACCTCCTGCATCGATGATGTCGACCGACAAAGTGGTATAGCCGTTCTGATAGTATTTACTTGTCGTGATATACATTATAATGCACAATAATTATTTTTGGTACATGGCATCCCACCTGTAGTGTGTATGGCTAAACCTCCAAAAGGTCTCGCCAATAGCCGGTGTGTTGCCGGTGTGGTGAGGTTATTGGCGTGGGAAAAGGGCGAGACCTGGCGAGAGTGGCGACCGGCCAATTCCGGCCAGGCTGTTCCAAGGCTGTTATTGACTTACAGTAGAGTTTTGGTGGTGAATGAATCCAATCAGTAGCACCCTTCACGATATTCGCGATTAACAGCTGGTAAAATCTCGTTTACTGTTGCGTTTTTCGAACGTTTTCCATGATATTCGACTTGTCTAGTGGTCGTGTACGACGGCCGGGCCGCCTGCGGGCTCCCGCCGTCTCGCCACCCAGATACGACAGTTCTGACTCGCCACCAGTCGCCACCTGGCGATCGCGAGGTGGCGATCGCCGGTTTGGCGAGATGGCGAGGTTTGGCCACCTGTTGACCTGTGATCTACATTGTACATAGCGGCCGCTAAGAGATCTTTTTTTGCATGGTCTTCTATCATTTACAGAAGCTGAAAAGAAGAAGTTGCGTATACGCAGCAAGCCAAAAACCGCTATGTGCACTGTACATAGAAGGTCGACACAGAAACAGGGGCGCTGCCTGTGATTTCATCGAAGCCCTAGTGGGTGGATATCGCTATTCTGCCATAGATCTATGATGAGCAGATCATCTCCATCGTACCCGGAATCTGGGGTACTTGATTACTTGGCGCAAACTTAAAACCTTAATGAAATATAGATCGGAAGTTGGCATACATAAAATTAGATACAACGCGCGTCCACGTACATACGTACTACGCATCTACGGACCGAAAATCGCGATTGTTCGAAGTCGGTATGCGTCTTTCACCTGGGTCTGGCACGAACACGCGTCTTGTATTGCAACCGCAGTTCGGCCACAGAAAATTGTTTCTGTTTTTTCTTTGTGTGTAGTCGGTCGGTCGCACTTGCCATACAATGAATGCATCCTGTGACCAGCTGCATCATCCTGTTTCTTCGCAAACTGCGAGGAATAAGTTATAAGCGTTCCTTATCGCGTTTTCTATAGTACTAACTGCGAAGAACTGCCGAACATCATCATCATGTCCACACAACAGGTTGCCATAATCACTGGAGCTGCAGATGGCATTGGTAAAGCAATCGCTATACGGCTTGCGAGTGATGGGTATGACGTTGTGGTTGCGGATCTCCCTCGTCAGCGTTCCTCCGTGGACGGCGTTGTGGAGCAGATCAAGACCACAACTGGACGCAAGGCAATAGCTTTCGACGTCGATGTATGTAAAGAAGACCAAGTCAAAGCGCTCGTACAAGCGGCAGTGGACCAACTCGGCGGGCTTGACGTGGTGAGCTTGGAAGATGGTATTTATCGACCCATTTTCGCTGATCTTACTTTGTTCATAGATGATTGCGAATGCCGGAGTTTCTGTCATGACCTCCCTTCTGGACAGTAAGCAAGGTTTACTTATGATGATAGAGTCAGAGGCTAACCGATGAGCGCCAGCCACTCTCCACGAGTGGGAGAGGGTCTTCGATGTCAATTCGACTGGAGCATTCCTGTGCTATCGCGAAGCAGCTAAGAGCATGATAGCACGGGGTATCAAAGGTCGCATCGTAGGTGCCTGCTCAATTTCAGGAAAAAAGAGTAAGTTTCCATCGGTTTTTGCTGTATTCACTTTCTGATGGTTGCTTGATTCAGGTGTGGCACTTCTCGGGACCTATGGAGCCAGCAAGTTCGCCCAGCGGGCGTTGACGCAAGTTGCTGCAGCCGAATGGGCCCAGTACGGGATTCGGGTGAATGGATATGCGCCTGGCCCAACAGATACTCCCATGCGTATGTTGATTACTAGCCCTCTTCCTTCACTGTTGGCTCAATCAATCTAGTGGAATCGACCGACAAGAGAGCGCAAGAGCTTTTGGGAATGAAGCCGGGTGAATTCAGAGAAGCAGTCAGTGACAGAAAGGGTAGTTTCCAGAGATAGTACAAGTGCTGACGAGTCCACAGATGAGATCAACTACGCAGTTCAAGCGTTTCGGAAGGCCAGAAGAGATTGCAGATACCGTATCGTTCCTCGTATCTGAGAAAGCTTCCTTCATCACCGGTGGGTTTCCTTTATCAGTTGTCAGATAGTATATTCATAAAGAGGATCTAGGCCAAACAATCAACGTGGATGGAGGAATGTGGTTTGACTGAAGTGGTGGTAGTGGTTGGGTGGTGGTGTAGATCTTAGAAAATTGTGACTGCTCTGCTTATGTAATTGATGGAAATAGCTTCTGCCATCATGATAGCCTCGCGACTCTTGAACTTGACCTTGACTTGACCCTTTTCCATTGCCCCTCATCGCAATTCGCTTGTAACGTCTGCCACAGAATCTGTTGGATATTATTTTTCTTGGCGTATCTCGAAACGCTGTGTACAAGTCCATCCGTCGGCAGCTATGACGAACGCCGAACGGCCAGGTTGCCACAATGCGACTCGCGACATCAGCCTCGCGCAAGCCTGGCGCGATGCGTCAACGTTTCAATATTCGCTTTGACTACGGCGTGCAGTAATGTGGTGCAGGAAAACTCGTTCTTAACAGGAAACCTTACGAATGCGCGCTTCCAGCAATCAGTCCTCTTCCCCTTCTTAATCGTCGGCAGCTTAGTTGCGGAGTTGCGGGCACCATGGTGACCCGAAAAATGAATGTTGAGTAAAGCCGTCCGATGGCAAGACACAGGACATAACTCTAGGGTGGCCTCTGAGGCTCTTGCGCAACCCTCCGGGCATTGTAAACTTCGCCTCTCCATACCACCGCCTGTCCGCAAAGCTTTCGTCTCAATAATGTTCTTGCGCCTATTCCCCAATTGATTGAAGGATGCACCCAACATGTCGCCGATCTCATTATTAAATTGTCTCAAGTTCTCCACTTGTGGTATGATGGAATCGATTTAAATGCCTCTAAGTTTTACAACATGACTCTGAACAAGGGACCATACGTAGAGAATCCGACAAATTTACAGCCCTCCAATTCATTACCTTCTGGAATTGAACACGAATGTATTCTATTTCTTCTGCTCGCTGTTTTTTTCGACAACCGACTTTTAAAGAGAGCGTATAAGTTTAAAGAGTGAACTTACATTAAGGAGACCTTCATAGGCACTTGAGGACCCTCGGCCTCCTTACCCCTAACGTAGGGCGAGAGTGTGATTCCGAGGCGCCAGTCGACAATTTCTTTGGTCTTCTCAAAGTGGAACTTTGGCAGCAAAACAGACATGACAGTTTCTGCGGCACAACTTTAGCCGGACAATTGTTTCGAGATCAACGGAAACTTACTAATTTCCAGTAACGCGAACTTCATGCCTCTATTTTCAGAGTTCCTTGATCAGTTACCGAAATGCAGACGAAAATGAATCAGTACTAACGGGCATCCGCGTCCGCCTCCCAAGAAAGTCATCCTAATCCAGATGTTAAGGCCTGCTGAATAGCTACCACGCAAAAAAAGCTCACATATTCGAAAAGATGCCAGGCGTTTTGATCTGCTCGACGGTACTCTCGTGTGCGTGATGACCCATCCAGCGCTCAGGCTTAAACTCGGCTGCATCTTCTCCCCAAAGAGCGGTAGAGCGATTGGTGGCACCCAAGCCGACATAAACTGGGGTTCCCTTTTGGACGGGGATTTCGCGGATTTCCTTTCCCGTTTGGACATCCTTGACGGGGAATTGTAAAGGAAGGACGGTATCCTGCATAGTTCTATGTTGTAAATCAGTGTCAAAAATCAGCTACCAAAAAACAAGAGCCTCATACTGTCTCCAGACGAAAGTCACGGGAGCGAACAGACGTAAAGCTTCACGACAAGTGGCATCCAAGCGGGGAAGTGCATTGAGCTCATAGAAGTCCAGAGGCTCACCGTCCTTTTTCTATATCAAAAGGGACAAAACAGAATCAATGCCAATTCAATCAAAATTTTGCACGAAATCTTACGGCCAACGCTTCAACAATCTCCTCTCGGAGCCATTCTTGTAGGGAAGGAGTCAATGTCATGAGGTCCAAAAGTCGAGACATTGCACCGGAGGTTGTTTCCTGGCCACCGAGGACAATGGAACTAAATATAACAAGTCATCACCTGCAAGGCGCCGACATTGAGGTAAATTTACCTCATGTTCGCAATAACAATTTCATCTGCCATTCTGTCCTCTTCGTCCGCATCAACATTGGCTTGCACTGTCAGAAACCGTCAGAAAAATGTAAAAATAGCATGTGTCGTTGGGCTTACTGAGCAAGGTCGTCAGATCGCGACCTCCGGAGGCAGTGTTAGCCAAGGCTGCGATTCCACCTTCATCGAAAGCCGCCTTTTTCTCGTGGAAAACTTGAGCGCAAACGGGGTGCATAGTGTCTACCGATTTCTTGAAAGTGCGCAAGGCGGGCCATGGCATGTAGTATGCCAGGTTGGCCATACCCCTACGGAACCACATGGGCTCAATCTTCCTCCATGACTCTAAGAAAGGGAGTAGGAAGAAAAGCTGACTGGCTGCTGGGCTAAGAGATGGTTCAGCTCATTGGCATATATTAATGTTATGCGTAATGACTCACAGAACATCCTTCAGCGCTTCATGGAACTCCACAAATTCTTTACTGTTCTTGTCAAAGGAATTGAAGGTATGTCCGATGCCTCCCTGAGAAATAAGTTCAAGAGCTGTTCGTGTCAAACGGTCCAAAATATCGATAGTGCTTCCGGGGGCCGCTCTGATCTCAGCTTCAAGCCTATCCCGGAGCTATGGGCGATTTGAATATGGATACACAAAGTAGAAATTTGTTTAGAAGATACCTCTGTAGCAATGCGATGAAAAAGAGGTGAGAGCTTAGAAACGTGAGCGGCCGTGAAAACAGGGTTCATGAGCTGCCTTTGCTTTTTGTGTTCATGTCCTGCATAAGATCAGTATCATAATTTTGTTAGATAAATTGTCGGATGTTCTTACCCCAAACAGATGCGAGCCCGTCACCGTGATGAATAACTCCGAAGAGACTACAATACAAGGTCGAAGATTAAAAAAATGTCAAACATAAGAGAGCAGTCGACTAACCCAGAGAATTCAGTCGATTCGCGAAAGATGCCCTGATTGCGGACGAGAATCGTATGCAAAGCCAAAGGATCCGAAACATAAAGACCATCAGACTACAGAATAGCCAGTGAGATTCTGAAGTCAGTTATCCAAATACATAGTGAACTTACACCGATAATACCACCCTTTAACCTTGCGACGTGGCCGTGGCGCTCAGTCATCTTGAAATGAAAATCGACATCGTCTGGGTTATGCATGTCGACGAGATAGCCTGCAGCGAAGTAAATCATGGGAAGTAATAATTGATAGAGTTTCACGTACCCAACATGGAAGATGGCTTGGGCCCGGGAATATGAGCATAAGGCGAACGCGTAGTCAACGACTTGATGAACTTGAGTACTGCGACGATGAGCAATCCAAAGAAAGCAATTTTGACCAGACCAAGATCACGTAGTCTGTCTACCACTGAGATAGTAGACATATTTGTGGAAGTCACGGTGAAGCGAGAAAAACTCATGATGCAGAAAGTGGTGGGCTTTCTTTCTGGGAGAGACTATGATTCTTTTCCGAGTTTTAGAGGCATTCATTCTTTTCCGCGTGGAGTCTTCCATTGAGATCGAGGGAGGATCGATTGCAACATCAGTTTTCGTCGGCGTTTGCGTAGCTTCGAGTGGGCCGGGACCAGAGTACATACGCTCCTATTTGGATCGACAACATGATCATTGAATGATGGAAGTGATAGAAGGTAAAGAAGGACAAACATTTGTGTCGCTGACCTAGATAGGAAGGTAGTGGTTGACTGATCTGTCTATTAATAGGTAAATGAAAGCTCGGAGTATGGGTTTCTCGAGTTTCATGGCTAAGAACGCCTGACTTGGTTTATTCACTATCTAACGGTAATATCTGTAGATAAATCTGCCATCCAGATTGAATCTTTAGCTTCAAAGGGGTCTGGGAATTACATCTCACGGATTGCATCTTGTCTTCACCCGATTATCCCATGCACGAATTTCTGAAAACAAGTCAGTGGTCTGTCGCAGGAGTTCTGCGATCGAAATATCCACTGTAACCAATAGATCGTTTTGGAAGACATATGGTCTGCACATCCAGTATATACCTGTGCTTCCGCCGAAAGCTACATAGACTTAGAGAGAAAAAGGAAACAAGTTAAGTTGGTGTATTTTTAGAGCTCAAGTACAAAAATCGTCAAGTTTACACAATCTCATTATCACATTCATCGCTAGTCACCATGGGTTATACAGATACTCCCCGCAACTTGTCCCAGAAGCCTGGACGTTTTACGGCCGTTGTGTTCGACCTCGGAGACGTCCTATTTACCTGGTCTCCGTCTACCCCAAAGTCTCCTCTTCCAGCAAAGACGCTCAGAAATATACTTCGCTCCGCTCGCTGGTATGAATACGAGAAAGGAAACCTCACTGAAGATCAGGCCTATTCCGCCGTTGCGGAGGATTTCGACGTGGCGGCCGCTGATGTCAAGGGAGCTTTCGAGGCTGCTCGTGACTCCCTTCAGAGTAACCCCCAGCTCTTGGAACTCATTCATGAGCTCAAGCAGTCGGGCCTTGCGATATATGCTATGTCTAATATTTCTGCGCCTGACTGGGAGGTTCTCTCGACGAAAGCTACCTCTCAGGAATGGGCTCTCTTCGACCGTGCATTTACATCGTGAGCTCTTCCTGCACAATCCTCGTATTTTGCTGTGACTATGTCTGACACACTATTTACTTGGCATTCAGCGCAGCCGCCCATGAGCGCAAGCCAAACATTGGATTCTACAAACATGTGATCGATAACTCAGGAATCGACCCATCCCGCACCATCTTCGTCGATGACAAAATAGAGAATGTCTTGACCGCTCGCTCTTTCGGGATGCACGGAATCGTTTTCGACGATCAAGAAAAGGTCATTCAGCAGCTCAAGAACTTGTGCGGCGATCCCGTAGCGAGAGGACAGAAATTTTTGGTTACTCATAAGAAACGCTTAACATCAGTGACTTCGAACAATATCGAGCTTGCAGAGGTGAGAGCTAATTTCTACTTTTTGACGACTTATTTATTCCGTTTTACCTCCTTCAGAATTTCGCTCAATTGCTGATTTTGGAAGCAACACACGATAGGTGAAAAGTCATTATCTTCAAGCAGCGTTCAATCCTCGCTCACGTATAACTACCAGATCTTTGGTCGAATATGTCAAACACGCCGGGCAGTTCAATTTCTTCAAGAACGGCGGAGTCCTTACGTCAGAGTGTTTCCCGTGAGTATTAAGTCATCGATTTTGAAAACCGGCGTTTCTGACTCGCAGCATATCAGAAACGATTTGGATACGACCTCCATTGGATTAACGGTATCCGACCATGTCGATGAGGCGACAAAACACAAGGTCATGAATCAAATGCTCGAATATCAGAATTCCGATGGCATAGTGCAAGTTTATTTTGATCACGGACGACCTCGCATAGGTACGCGTTATCTTTCAGTCCTATTCCGTTAAATGATTCAGTTTATTTGCCAAGATCCTATTGTCTGCGTAAACGTGCTCAACCTTTTCTACAAGAACGGAAGGGGCCACGAACTTCCTGGAACTCTCAATTGGGTCGAGGAAGTCCTCAAGAATAGGGCCTACATCTCTGGAACGTACTATTACGTTAGCGCGGACCAGTTCTTGTTTTTCCTCTCGCGCCTGATGCAGAATGCACCGGCAGTACACCAGCGCCTGGCTTCTATCTTCAAAGACAGGGTCGTAGAACGGTTTGGCGCCGAAGCGGATTCACTCTCATTGGCCGCTCGAATTATCGCCGCCTGCGTGGTTGACATCGTGGACCAGCGTGACTTGACTACTCTCTTATCTCTCCAGAATAGGGACGGCTCATGGAAAGACGGGTGGTTCTATAAATATGGAGCATCCGGCATTCTCATCAAGAATGACGGCGTGACGACAGCCTTGGCCATTCGAGCGATACGAGATGTGGAGAAGCTCCGCAAGTCCCAGTCTGAGGTCTCAGCTCCTCTCCGAACCAAACAATCTCCGCTTATCCTCAAGGCGCTTAGAAGCATTGTTTCGTTTGCAGGGTTTGTAGACCATTAGGTTTTGCACTATATTTGGGATTAAAAATGTAGATACGTGCACAGATGTGATTTTTGTATTTTGTTTAGTGTGTGGGCATAGGTCAATTGTTCCGAGCTCCAAGAAGATCGGCGAATTGGCTGGAGAATAGGGTATCAACGAAATGAATGAAATATTTACTTCTCCGGAAAAGAAGCGATATCTGTTCGCACGAACGTTAATTTATTCTGGGATATTGTACAGAGCGAAGGAAGCGGCCGCGCGCAGCGCAGGCGCAAAACACAATTGGGCGCCCAATGACACAACTGAGGGAGATAATGACCTGACAACTTCCCTAGACCGCTCCCACCATTTCAAAGGAATTAAATGATGTGGGAACTGCCCCGGTTTATTTGCATCACAAGCTGTAGGTGCTCAGTGCGACGTCTCACAAATTACAAAGTGAAAAACAAGGGGACTGAAATCAAAATATTCCGATTGGCTAAAACCATGGGAAACGCTACTGAGTTTGTGTGAAAGTGCCCGCGCGCGTCGCGCTGCACCCGCGCAGCCGCAGTAAGTACTGGGGTTAGGCACATTCAAAACATGGTTATGCATCAGCTTAGGTTGGCGCTAGTTTCTCTGACCTGGCCACCAGGTGCGCGGAAACGTGTTTCTGCTAGATAAAATATACACAATGAGTTGGTACGCTTCGGAACCGTCGTACTTACACGTTCAATTGTTTCATTCTCTCTCAGTTCCCGTGGAGCTTGCGACACCAATGGCCACGAGTAAAAGCCGTGTCGTAAAATTTGGGCCCTAGGTGCGATGGAGTGTCAAGCGCTGGCCATCGAAGCATAGAATGACAGGCATCGGCCTGCACACCAACGGACAACGGCGTGGCTCAAGCGTGGCTCGTGGAATAGTTATGGGCCAAAATTTCCTCGATAAATGAAACAATTTGGCCTAGATAACTCCGAAGACGATGTCCGATACAATGATTCGGACATCAACACATCTCAGAGCCAGCGATGATAAAAGACGACTAACATGAGGAAGAGTTATAATTAGCTTTATGCTAATTATAGATACATTGGGCGCTCTTGAACCTGTAGCGTTATATTGGGCTCCTCACATGTGCCAGACTCACATACCTTACGCATTGTCTCCTGAATATAAATAACATCCGCATGGCGCGCAGATAATGACAGGCATGTTGATGACATTTTGCTCAGTAAGTAATGTTAATATCTGGAAACAGACAAAGACGGTGAAAGCGATCGAAGAGAGCTGCATGCGAAGCACGGGTCACCCCAGCGATTATCATGAACGCTTCTGACGATCATATTAGATGGAACTTGTGCGGGCTCCGAGTTACTCGTTGTCAAAATCGGGAGCCCATCTCTCCCCGTATTTACTTTATCCTCATGTGCTTGTATTTCTTTCTTTTGACCCCTTCTTTTGCCATCTGCTAGATGGCAGTACATAATTTGCCGTCGATAATACTTACGGAGTAAACGGAAGTAGAATAAAAATACATCATTGTATTGCGTGTGAATCATAATGAGCATTGCTATTTATATCAATCAATCACACTTGCGGACCTGAGGCGCTCCTCAAGCTTGAGGAGCGCCTCAGGTCCGCAAATTACTTAGATGTCCGCGAGAACTGTTGTCGTTTCCACAGCGGACGTAGGCTCACCACAAATGAAAATACCCAACTATTGGGCCTAGTATTGGGGAGAAATCGTGTATCCAATGCCGTTCTTGACAAAAATGTTCTCCCAAATTAGCTGCACTAAGGCCCTGGGAATCGGCGCTTCTAGGAATATGTATTCTAGTAATTGCCAAGACATTCGGAGCGCCTGATTTCAGAGCAAGCAGACACGGTCTCAGCACGGGCATTCTTCAGTAAACGACTCGTGACTTTCTATCTATCTTTGAATCATTGATGTGCTCTGCGAAGTAGTAAAGTTGAGCCACTGCGCTTAACACCCCAGAGAAGACTAATGGTCGCTCTGGCTTTTCCAGAGATGCATAACGTACGGCATGATGTATTTCTATATATGGAAAACGAGCGCTATGCTCCTACCCAATAGTCATACAATGATTACTAGAAAATCTGGTCAAATGGAACATGCTTCAACGCGAAAGATACCACAGGAACGGCAGCATCATTTAATTCTTTGTACGCCGGGATCTTGCCTGCATCGTAGTGTTCCTGCCAACGCGTTAGTTGACAGAATCTCAATGATACAAACCTGAAGGAGGAATTACCTGTACGGAATCCCACCCGATCATAATAATGGAGACGCCGACTTCATCCAATGATTGACCCCAGTACGCTCCTTTCGCCCCAGAAGCCAGTTCCGTAAATCTAATCAAGATCGGCTGCAGGTCTTCCTCGTAAGTTTTATTTTCTTTGAGGAACATGTAAGTTATGTCGGTCATAGGAGCGTTCAAAGCGGATTTGGGGTATTCGTTGATGTTTAACAGCTTCCGTTGCAAAGAAGTGTCTGTAACGGGTAGATTCGCCGGGAGAGACGGGTAGTAAAGGTCTTTTGAAGCTTCTTGAACATGAGAAAACGAGTCCCAGAACACAAGCAGGTGATACTGCATTGGATCCTCGACTTGAACTCCATGCCACGCTCTGTAAAATTGAGAAATATGTATTGAATAACAGTCTCTATGTGCCCATGACGAGTATCGGAACTCACCCGATTACCCCTTTGTAGCCCTTCAGAGTCGAGAAGAAGCTTTGGAGAGCAGTCGAAGCCTTAGGGTCTTCGGTAGGCTTGAACGCGATAACGTCGAGAATAGGCATGATAGATGGATTGCGGTATGAAATTGAAGCTGATGACCGAAACAACATAATGGTGCACATCATTATATACCCATTTCGAACGTATCTTAGACAAGAAAATATATATTCGATTCTATCATTTCTGAAGATGGACTTCGACGGCCGTCGCGTACATCTTATTTTTGTTAATAGGGAATTTTAGTCTGTCATGTTCAACGCAGCACATACGACTTCCATTCTATCCTTCTAGTTGCAAAATCGAAGAGAAGGAGCGCAAATTCTTAAGGGGACATACACAACTGCCACGATAGCCTGAAACAACCGAAAAAACCTGCTTGTCGGCCAGAATACCCTGGGCCAGAATTGTCAGTAGATGATGTGAAGTTACCGTTCTGATAAACTCACCGAGCGTGATCCTTGTATGTTGCTTATTCCTTCTGTTGTGAGAACTTGCTCCAAGCCTTCCGGAATGATGTGTTCGAAGGAAGCAAATGGATGATTGACGAATCTAGATATCTATTTCGTCTTTAATGATGCATCAACGCCACAGATCAGGAGCCTGCAATCGTGAGCGGCAATCTGGGAATCTTGATGATGACGCACATGTTGCCTGGCTCGGACCGGATTCAATAGGCCCTGGCCTCAGGCAAATAGCGGGCTCGGGCTTATACACAGGATCAGGCTTTTGGAGAAGCAGTACTCTACTATCCATATGGCTTAACCTCATTCTCACTCCGCATTTGCCAAGTATTGAATGTATAGTGGCTTCCATAAAATTGTTTTTCGTCGTATAATGGTCACTACCACATCCTCGGGGAGGACTATCTTCCGCAGCAATATGACCAAGAAGCTCGTGGAATACTATCTATATATTGTTCACGATATCTCCATACCCTTCCATTGTCGCTACTAAGGTGACTGGCCGTGTATCGAACAATTCCGAAAGGGACCCCGTCCCAGGGCGATTCCGGTACGCATATCCGGAATAATTTGGAGAAGCTCAGATGGTGGCTTCTGAAGGGGACCGAAGTATTATCACAACTTAACATACAGCGGAGCTCCGCGTCTCTTTAATTTTCTTCTATCACAAATGTACACGGTCTTATTCACATTGAAACTACGAAAAAGATCATTATTCGACCTGCATAGTTTTGGCTTTGAATACACTAAGCTTGATTAATTTCAGAGCTTTGAATAGCGCTTCTGATGAACACTCACTGTTCTCACAGCAAATCAAGCCGGCTAGAACAAACCTCCGACCACATAGCAATCAGGATGACAAGACCATTCAGCACCTTTCGGCGTGGTCGTAAATTAAATATTGCAGACGGGTTCAAGTTGAGGCAGAAAATCATATGCTTTCAAGGATATTTTGAAGGACAACAATTTGAAATCTAAGTACTCGTTCGACTTCTACTTTGGGGACAACTTCCTTCTCTTGAAGTCGATGTACATATCCTTCGGCAAGCTAAGCGCGAAAGGCGAAAATCCGTTCTTTGGATAATCGCCATGCGGAGAACTTTCCGGTAAAGTCCACTCCCATTCGAGGAGCAGCATTGCAGCCAGAGTCCTAAGTTCGTACATGGCAAAGTTTCGCGCCGGACACTGCCGGGGACCAAGAGCAAACGGCCTGATGCAAAAAATTAGCGAGAAAACTACGGCACGAAATAGACCAAGCGTACAGCCAAAGACTCGCGTCGACGCGATTTTCATCCTTCTCTGACTTGCCGAAGAAACGCTCCGGGATAAATGCGCCAGCGTTAGGCCAGTATTTCTCGTTGTGATGGATAGACGTGATGTTTAATATCACCGAGGTATTTGGAGGCAAATAATAAGTCTTGCCGTTCGAAGCTTTGACATCGACGGGCTGCGAGGAGGAGCGAGGAACCATGTATGTCTAGAAATAATGTAAGAATTAAATGACAATTATGCGCCTTCGAATATCACGCACGATGGGGGTGTTGATACGCAGTGACTCTCGAATACACGCTTGAACATAGTTCATTTTGCGCAAGTTAGCAACATCGGGCTCTTCGTCGTTTCCGAGAGCTTCGATAACCTCTTCTCTGGCGCGTTGCTGGATGTGAGGGTTCTTGGCAAGATAATAAGCAAAGCTTGACATTGCTCCCGCGGTCGTATCCTATTATTTATAGTAAGTTGCATGGAATAGGCAGAGGGTGGGTAAGAGCTTACATGCCCGGCAATGAAAAAGACGACCCTACATAAAAAATAGGTGCATGAGCGTTTCCGATCCCTGGAAAACAGAGAGCTTACATATTATCTCTGTATTCCTCATCGGTCATTCCAGGTTCCTCGAGCATGTAGGTGAGCATGTCATTCCCCTTGTTTTCTTTCTTGTGCTCCAAAATATTTTGAAATTTAGCGACTAGATTGTCAATCTTCTTGATGACTTCACGGCGAGGAAGCCACCGTTCGAGCTTAGGGAAAACGATGTAACTTCGCCATGTCAGCTCAACGGTTGTGTAATCAATGAATTATACTCACAGTGGGGATGCTATTCCATCCATGACTTCGTTATATTGAGCGACAAATGGACTGTGATCGTCCTCGATGGCACGGAAATTATGTCCGAGAGCAGTTGACCCTGTTAGAATAACTCAATTATAATAACAGTCTGCTAATGCTGACGGACAACTTGCCGACAGCATCGAGCGTGAAACGCTGGAGAACACTGTGAGAACGTAGCTAGCAAAGAACGAATCCACAAAACACTGACCATTGTATAGTCATCCCACTTGATGCGCCCGCCATTCGCCATTTTTTTGAACAGTTTCCTGCCCAAAGAAACGAATTCGGAGATGGGGAGATTTCGTTGGAGAGCAGATTTGACGACATGAGAGTGGCGCGTCCAAGCTTCTCCGTTGGACAGAATGACGTTTGTCTTCCCGACAAACCTCCAGAGCAACATAGCATCTGTGTCACATGAGATTCTAGTTTTTATTGCTTAGTACACTGTCTTACCTGGAGGTTCTTCCTTGGGCCAGAGGCTGATATTGTCGGAGAGGTCTTTCGCAATCTGAATATATTTTGAGCATGGTGATAAAATCAAAGTCTCGGGAACATCACCTGATGGTCCAGGACGTGAACAATCCATCGCCCAAGGGCATAGACTAGAACGACGCCTTCGCCCTTTTCATTCGCAAAGGGCAAAAGTAGACGTTTGATGCGTACGTCCTCCACCTCTCCAGAGACATAGCTCCACAAAAGTGGGAGAATAGGTACTCTGGGCAAGTGACGAAGCTCAGCAGGAGGTGTAAACATCCATTTGGCAAGGACGGAAACTGCAACGAATGCGAGAAGTATCTGCCAGCTGGCGGGTAGGTCGAACATCGCGAAAGTCCGATAAAATTCTGCGCCTATCGTAGGCACTGATATAAGGCGCTGCTCTTTTCCAATAGAATGTGATGTTCTGTTTTCATCGTAATCACGAAACTTCGGCTTGCAGACTTCTGCCCGGGTTAGTTTGGAACTTTGGTTGGTTGTTAGTATATCCGCCAAATGACCAAAATGCCCAAAAATAGCTTCTTTCTTTTTTGAGAAACAGATCTGTGATCTTCTGATCTTCGCATGAATGAAATCGGGTTGACGATCTGGAGATCTGTCTTCGGTCCGGGCAAGGTTAGGAGCCGTATCAGCTCTGGACTGCCGCAAGTCCCTCATCAAATGAGGATATAGGACGAACTAAGAATTTTCAGTGTTCCCCAGTTCCTGAAAACACCCCCTCATATTTTCCGCCCCTTGTTACTGCTGGGCCACGACATGTCGGCCATTTTCCCCGCTTTTGCAGCTGTAGCCGGGGCCTCAGTCTTTCTGTATTGGGCCTTGGGACTGGGCCGGCGCAGTCTACCCCTTCCCCCTGGCCCCAAACCTAGGTTTATTTATGGAAACACTAGCGATATTCCGCACGAAAAACCTTGGGTTGAGTTCCACAACTGGGGCAAGAGATATGGTAAATACCCCTCTCTCGATTGTGACTTATTGATTCACTCTCATTTGACTCTCGTTGAATAGGCGGCTTGATATACTTTACAATTTTCCGAACAAAGTTCATGGTGATCAACGACCCAAAGATCGCATTTGACCTGCTAGACAAGCGCTCCACTCTTTACTCTGATAGGCCGAAGAGTGTTATGATTGATCTGTCAGTGTCTTTCCTCATCGAGCTTGAGAGATGTCGCTGAAAATATACTCCAGGATTGGCTGGGGATTTAACATGACATTCTACAACTACGGTGCCAAATGGAAGGAACATCGTCGCGTTATGCATCAGAATTTGAACAATAGAGCTGTTCGAGAATGGCGCGGATTGCAGCAAGATGCGACGACAAAGTTTTTGAAGATGCTGGAAAAGAATCCAAGTGATTGGCTCCATCGCGTTGAACAGTACGGTTTCTTAGCATAACATCGGAGGAGAGGCGAATTCTGACTTCCGTTTTGTTGCTATTTTTAGTTTGACGGGCTCAGCGATCATGAAGTTGTCAGTGCAGGATCGCCTTTAAGCTTATAATCTCTACTAATACATATGCGCTTGACTAGTACATACGGGTATGACTTGAAAGAACAGGATCCATATATGCCAGTTGTAAAGAAGGCTATCGATGCACTCGTCACCTCTCAGGGAATCGGGTTCATGGTCGATAAATTGCCTATCTGTGAGTTGTTGAGCCACCTCTTCGCTGTTGAAGATTGCCCAATCTGATTGAATTTGGTAGTGAGATATGGTTCGTTTCCATGAATCCGCGTAAATATTATTTGACCCGTTTTCAATAATTTCTTTGTAGTGCCAGCCTGGTTCCCAGGCGCTCGATTCAAGAGATTCGCAAATGAGGGCAAAAAATATTGCACCGAAATCCTTGAAGGACCGTTCAAGAATACTAAGAATCATTGGGTAAGAAATGAACTCGAATACTATGTTTCTTTTACTCACAGATACACTATTTCTTGAAGCTCACCGGGAATGCTGCAGCCTGTTACGTAACGCGCCTTTTCGAACAATTTGGAGGAACAGAAATATCTGAAGACAAAGAGCAAGTGATTAAAGAGACATCTGCTGTCTTATATGCTGGTAAGTCAGAGTCTCAGAATGTTGGCGACGAAAAGCTGACATTTTCTATAGCTGGTACAGACTCTGTCCGTGACTCTCTTTTTTCTTCAATTGTCTGTCTAATGCTACCGGCAGACATATTCGATCTTCAGCTCCTTTTTCCTTGCGTCTACTATTCATCCCGAGGTTCATAAAGCAGCACGCGAAGAGATAGATCGAGTGGTGGGAAGAGATCGCCTACCTACTTTTGAAGACAGGCCGTCACTGCCTTACCTCGATGCCTTGGTGAAGGAGGTCCTTCGCTGGAATCCTGCGGCGCCCCTCTGTGAGTTACTTTACTGTCACATCTCTCAATCCCCAAATTAACCTCTAGTTCGGAAAAGCACCATCCCACCAGATCCTCGTGGATGACGAATACAACGGCTGGCGCATCCCTGCAGGAACAATACTGCACCCCAATATCTGGTCAATGACGCACAACGACGAAATGTACCCAGAACCTTTCCAGTTCAAGCCAGAGCGATTCATTGGTTTAACTGAGGAACGTGCCAAGGAAATCGATCCGAGGAATTTCATCTTTGGCTTTGGCCGCCGGGTATGTGTAGGACAGTTCTTCGCTGACCAGCAAATATGGCTGGTCATCGCGTCTTTGATTGCCACTTTTGATATAAAGAAGGCTAAGGACAGCTTTGGGAAGGATATTACGCCTGCTCCGAATTATCCTCACTTCGTAGGGTGAGTTCCTTTCTTGAGCGATGTCGTGGGCCTGGAATGACATATGGAACTTCAGGAAACCTGATGCATTCCCTTGCGTCGTCAGTGTGAGAGATGCGACTGCAGCGATACTCATAGAAGAAGCGAGATTCATATCCTGATACGACAATGAGCGCCTTTCTTTGTAGTTCGTAGCCAGTGCCTGACGGAGAGTTCTGCGTTGATAATAGTATCCTCGTACTTTGTCGTCTTACTAGCCTAAGTCGACAGCCAGTGTTCAGAGGAGAGGTGAGAAACATGCAAGCTGAAGAGATAATGAATGACGGGGAGGCGTAAGGATCGCGGGCAGCCAAAGTAGAAGGTGAGAGACGAAGGCCAGGGCCGCCAGGCGCCTCCGAGTCACCCTCGGACCAGATCCCGTGACCGTGATTTCGAACCTCGCATTCGACGCCGCGACTGGCGTCTTGTTCGGACTTCTTCCACGCCCTTGTCTTTCTCGCCTTCTCCTCTTGCCGCAAATGTCTCGACTATCGCGTGCTAATTTGAAAGCAAGAGAATCTATATTTGCTGGTGGTCCGGACCAATACTTGGGGGACACTCAGGCGCGATGTCCACCAGATCTAGCGGAGTGTGTCATGGCAATGGAGGACTGTTGTGAAGAGGTATGTGCACTTCCTATTCTAACGTATCTATGTTGATCGTATAGGCATATAGGCGCACGAAGCTCAAGTTCTTCTTCGAAATGGGACAAAGGACCTGGCGCGCATGACACATATATTGCAGAATGAGAGGGTGGGCTTCCCTATCTACGTATCTCTCTGTCTAATCTTCGCTCTTCCGTAGGTCTTCTTGCTCGTGAACGAAGGCACTATCAAGAAATACAAGTCTGCTCTTGCGGATGAAATTGAACCTGCCATCACCGAGCTCATTGAATGTGCTCAGCAAGGCTTGGTCACCCTGGAAAGGAAGGAAGCTATACTGCAGACGAAGGTGCCTAACGTTCTTGAATAACAACTGAACACGCTGACATAACTGCTTGTTGCACTGTTGCAGAACGAAAATTCGAAGTCCAAAGCACCTGCTACGGGTGTAAGCGCAGTGCAGAAGCTCGAAACGCGCAGACTACAAACGCTGACAAGGCAACGAGAGAAACTGGAGGCCGATGTTCGTGCCCTAGAAGACGAAGTCCTGAGAATGGTGCGTATGGACAAGATGTAATTCTTTTTACTGTCTGATTGGGTGTACATAGGGCAGCAAAGGCAGTGTATAAAGTGAGGGAACATCAGCCCAAAACACTTTTGGGTTTTATACCACAAGGAGTAGGCAGACCCTGCCACTCATCTCTCGGGAAACAGATGAAGGAGCTGGTACTTTAAGAGCAGTTGCTGGCACGCTACCCGCACCTCGCTGCCTATTTCATATAGAATGCACGACCAGCCATTCGCGAGGTTACGGCCACGGGGCCTCGTAGGGAATGATGAAACATCTAGAAGACACCGAGCATAATCATCATGTATATTTTGGCTGTGTTATGCCTCAGCACGTCCAATATAATACTTATCCATCGACCGTCCGCAGTCATAAAGCAGATTTCAATACGGGGTTGGAAGAGGGCGGCATCTTGATATGGACTCCGGATGCTACTAGTCGATGGTGTGTTACATTCCAGACCTAATTTCGACAAAGTGAGTCTATCGTCATCAAGGCATGATCCTTGTCGCTGTGCACCTCAGTCCGAACAGATTCCGCGCGTTTCCCTACTGTCAGTGTGGTATTGACCAGACGCAATTTTTCTCCACTGCGAACCGGGGAAACAATTGAGACCAATTACTTCAAGCGACAGTGAGGGAGACTGACATTCCTGCGGGCGAGTGGTATACGACGTTCAATGATTGTGACACGCTGGAGTGAACTTTGCCTGTCATATGCAGACTGAGCACTGCGAGCGCGAATGATGATGCCCTGCGGAAGATTTAAATAAGTTACAACGGTTTGACGATCAGCAGCGAAGTAAAAACCCACGTATCAATGAGGTATGCTGAACATCCTCCATGAATGTTTCCACCCGCGTTGACCATATCTATTATACCAATTTCAATATCATATCCGGATGTTGATCTCACTGACGCATGCCTTCAGCTACTTCTATCTCCAAGACGGCTCTCCCCTCGACTTTGTGCGGCTCCTCCGCTTTTTCGTACACGGACAGCTCCGTTACTCTCATCCGTTGTTGGATTGTCTGTGCAAAGGAATTCAAGGGCTTGTGGCCGGGTTTCCAAAAAGTCGCGAAGAGATTTCTGTGGTCGCCCAGGAACTTTTTAATCTCGTCGGACACGTTTCCTGAGACGGTGGTCACGTCGAAAGCGCTGGCGCTAGCATCTGATTCCATGGGTATGTTTCCAGGTCCAGGAGCGTGCTTTGAGTGCAGGTGCTGAGCGCTGAGGTGTCAAATGCAGCTCCCCAGTGTTCGTGACTTCGGTCGAAGTTGCAAACAACTATCAATGGATTGCGTTGAGGAACGAATGACCAGCCTTCTCGAGCATACTACTTACTTATGTAAATGACGTTTTCTCATCTAAATGATCTGATCCAATTGTTGGAAAAGTAACAACCGGATACCGGAGGCCAGTTGAACTCAGCGCTTAGCGCTCTGGCAAGTAAATACTCGAGTACTCACCCTTTGTATAATTCTTGCAGTATCAATATGGCGGTCTTTCCAAGGAAAATAGATCCACGAACTATGATTTACAGTAACTAAATGTACACGGCAGCGTTCAGCAGGTAAAGACGTGCATAGTATGGGTAACGGGGCATATGTAGTTCAACCAGGAAAACGACAACAGTGAGATAAGAGCTTGCGTTATAGCATAGATAGCATTCCGATGAAAAACGAGAGCGAAGAAAAACCGACTTCGAGTAGCAGGCCCAGCAGCAGCCACCAGTAAGCTGAAGACCAGCTTGAACAGTGTTCACATGAAGTACATCGAATTCTCCATCTTGGTGTTGAGGGGAACAAATGCAGCTTTAAAGTTGGCAAGCTGTGAGTCTGCGTGAGAGCTTGCAACCGTCGCGGTGTCCGAGATATCTAAACCGCCTCCTGGTGGGTAATGATTCTTGGCACGCGAGCACACAATGTCGGCATCTATAGTTCGGATTGCGTTAAGATTGACGACGGAAGTTGATGAGACGTGCAATGAACTTACAATAGACGGGCGCCGGGATAGAAACAGAGCGAGTGGCCCTGGCGTATACGTGGCAGAGCGAGAAAGACAGGTTCTGCATGGCATCAGCACTTAAAACTCATGAAATTAGCAAAGTTAAAACGAAGTAGAAACAAGATACACTCACGAGAAACCGTTGTCCTGGAGAAAATAGCAAGGGTTAGCAACAAATAACAGAAAGGATGGTGCCACTTAGAAGGACATACATCGTAGATGACCTATGTCACAGGTGAGTCAAACGCACAAGTCTCAAGCAAGCAAAAAACGTACCGAATAATGGGCAGGCCTGCTCGTCCCCAATAGTCCACCATGAGTCAACTGGTAGTAGTCGAACTCAGTTGGGTGTCCTAGCCCTTCATCTATGGTTGTCCCTGCTTGGCAATTTCCGCTCCTATCGCCGTCGCGCGGATTCTGGGGGAACATGCTATGTGCAGATGATAAGTACCAACACACCTCGAAGCGAGAAACATAAACGTACCGGATATGATGTCTTTTTCCGACAATGATTAAGGTGATCTTGGGGTTTATTTTCATCTTCTGACATGCACCTAGGTAGAAAGGAGATTAACCATCACAAGCATGCATAGTATAGGTAGTATATACATACTTTTGATGAGAGGCAGCTCTGTAAAACGAGTACGAAATATGAAATTGAATCAAGTATGAAATTGGAGTTTTGACGCTTACCCTGCTCTAAGACATGCGCGAATTGGCCCTCCGATACACCGTCTGGCAAGATTTATGAGAAAGAGCACCCGAACGTCAAGAGGAAAGTGTTCTTACCGCGATAAAAAATCAAGCGAGAAGGTGGCCGCCCACCTTTCTCAAATACTGATCTGTAGCCAATATATTTGTTCAAGGCGTACTAAGAAGGACAAGGCAAGGCGCATTGTGAGTTCAGAGCTCCAATGAACGATTAAACGACATACTATGCACATGTCTTCCAGTTCGTCAATGATCTCTTGCCGCCCAGTCTGGACGCTGCTCTTCGCAATGTACTTCGCGGTGTTGATGTCTACGCTGGAAACGAGACTGGCAAAGGAGGGGCGGCCCTCAGCACCAGGGGCGGGATGAATAACATCAGCGCCTGCGGTAAGGATTAATATGGTGTACAAGCTCGCTGAACGATGAATACGCACCCATTACGATTGTGGGGTTGTTAGGATCGTTGATGCTGAAATTGTCGAGAATAGAATTAATACCGCCAAGTTTGGCGTTGACTCTGATCCCAGCTTGAATTGAGATTTAATCACGTAGTGAATTGGAAACGTACTTGAGCATGACGTTTGCCCAATACTGCGGTTTGGCATTTCTGCATTTCTGTGCCTTGAGGCATTGTGTGGCAACGCCCATCTAAGCAAAACTTAAGCTAACGAGGTTTATCATAATTTCAGACTTCCTCTACCTTCGCGTCTCCGAAGCTGGAAAAGAATTTTCATCAGCTGACTACTGACGTACGTAAAAAGTTGACGTACTGTTTGACTTCGGTATAAATCTGATTCCCGCCTTCGGGCAATATCACCACAATGAGGTTGGGAGGCATCTTCTTCGGGGAGTTGACGCAAGAGAGACCAGCTTGTTTGAGGTGCTAGAAAAGATAGTGAGTCCAGCACAAATGGTAACAAAGATAGACTACCAACATCGCTGACATCTCCGCTTCCATCCCGATAAAATATCGACGGTACTTTATCAAGGACGGTCATGCCTGTATGCCAATCATTAGTCAGAGTGAATCTCCAACAGTGTTGCCCAAACTCACCAACACTCTCAGCGCCCTCTATAAAACCGGTGGCCATCTGTCTGGCAACTGGCTCCGGGAATCGGTTCTGACTTTCGTAAACCACAATGACCCAGCATTTGATAGCCTCTGTCTTGAAGAAGAGCTTATCTCTCCTATGGGAATCAATTCGCGTCAAAAGACATAAGGTAACTGAGAAAAAGGTACGAACATGTTCCACGAACCATCCCTAGGCCGCTGAAAATTATCTTAACTCCATAGAACCATGTATCGACATTGTAACGATCACTCACAATGGTAGGTTCCCTGCTTCTTGGGCCATAGCGCAACACCGGTGGGTTTAAGACTCTTGATTTGATGTTGAGGGGTGTTGGGGTGATGTTCATCCCAAATTGTCGAATGTATTCGCTTTGACCGTATTGCAGAACCTAAATTATATAGATCAAATCGCGTTACAGAAATTTGTTTTTAGAAATGTTCTTACGCCCAAACCCTGCCTGATACTGTTGAGACGTTGGTCGGGTGCCAGTTTCGAGAACTCCAGCATGTCATTAGTCTTGTCGGCTGGGATCTGTTTGCGCATTATCTGACCCGGCGGTACCTCGCAAAGCTCCAATGGAATCTTTGCCCCGGCAGATCCCACCTATAAATAAATCATTGAGCGCATTGACAACGAGAAACTGGCCTCAAACGCTGCATACCTCGATACAGATTACGTCTGGAAATTTGAGAGGGGTACGCAAGTCCACTTTAAAGTAATTGGCGACCGACTTCGATACGCCTTCTCTCGTAGCAAACATGCTGGAGCTGGCGCTCTCTGCTGTTAATCGTCTAATGACCAACGTTTTCGAACGACCCGTATATCTTGTTATTACCCTCATGCCAGTGACAAATCTCTGAAGCCGGATCCGATCGCGATCGTGCAGATACCTCTGTGAAAGACGGTTGGGATCACGAGCAAGTTGCAGGTATTCGAGGCAAAGCTCAAGGAGGCTCCCGGCTCTGTACATGACGCCCGTGGCGATGTCGACATTTACGTACATCCTGTTCTGCGATGGTCGGATGGACTGGAAGTAGCCGCGCCACAGCTCAAGGCCGCTTCCGATAGCCTTCTTGCCTTGCTCAGTAAAGAATGACCGGACATTGAAAGGGTATTTCAAATTAGGGTCCATTCTGATGACGACATTCAAGGCCTGGAGACGATCGATGAGCTCACTGACGAGAAAAATCATAGAAATTTATATAGGTGACGACGCACGGTGATGGCTGTGAGGACAGCATTATCCCCACTTTGCTGGCCTTGGATAAATCGGTGAAGAAGCCTAATGAGGGATTTCGCGTTAGCTTTCACAGTAACAGTACGCATGAACTCGACCTACTCGGTGTTTATTTCCGCTACCTTCGTGATTTTGACGGAGTATACTTTAGGGGGTCGGCCGGATGCCGAAGCACTAGCAGGTTCATCCAGAGTTATGTCGAACTGAACAGAGGAAAGTAAGTTGGAGAGTAAACATAGTAATCTGCACGATATTTACCTTCGCCGAATCAGTGGGACCGAGAGACAGCTTCGTCAGAGAAAAGGCATTCTTGCGGCCATCATACACGGCGAGTGGAGTGAAAATATTCGGTGCCACTCTTGTCTGTAAAGCGTCAAATATCTTCATGTTGACCCTTGCGGGCAACTTGTCCGGGTTTACCACTGAAGAACGCTCAATCTATGCCCGATAACAACAGAGCATTTAAAAACTTACCGACTACATAAAGGAGCCACAGTCTCAGATGTCAAACTACATAGTGCTGCGCAGTCATGTTGGGCGCTTACTGTCATAGTGGAATATTGTGCCATCAGGGATTGTGACTGGAAACGCGTTCACAATGGTGGACACTTCTCTCCCACCGGTACCGTAGCCTGGGCGTCTTACACCTACAGTCTGAACAGTATAGGCTTCAAACACGAAGGATTTGAATTCAACTATATGTGAGTTAGTCCAACAAAACGGCTACTCACCCGCCATGCCAACGGGTACACCTCCACGGGCCGTTCCACCGCCGCGACCAACCCCACCACCTCGGGGTGGGCGTTGTCCGCGACCTGGAGCGATTCGGGGGGGCATAGTTGGCGAAAGGTGGGGTTGAGTATGTGGTGAGGATAAGTAGCTGTTTAGGAGCCTGAGAGACTTCGAGAGCCCGTCGTGGCCTTTAAAAAGGATGGCGCCTACGTCGTGTCCGGAAAGATCCGCTTTCGTGATTTCCTTCCTCCCTCCGCCGCAAAAAGTTCTTTGATGCTGGAGGTTGACTCGGGGTTCCTATGTATTAAACCTTAATGTATTCTAGACAATCAGCAAGGATATAAAAAGAGCATGGGAGATAAAGCAATCTGGACAAAGCGAACATTAAAAGGGCTGATTGCCACGAAGTATGAACAAGTGGCGGTCATTGGAACAATGCGGGAACAACGCTCATTGTTCAGTGAAAAATAAGACAACGTGCTCATGGCGTCCCTTTGCACTTATGTTTCCAGTAAAAAAATTGTTTTTGTCTGCTCATGACATGACCTTCAAGCCTCAAATTTCAAGTCTCGAAGGGAAACAGAGTGCATGCAAGACTCAACCAGCAACCCCACAAGCTTGGAGTGCTAAAGATCTGGTGAACAGCTTGCAGGGACTTCTACCAGACCGCTTAGGACTGATGATTGTCCTTTCGGATATATTCCGTACTTACGCGCAGTCCCTAGCGAATGATTGCCTGTCATGTATTTCCAGTAGAATTGCCCCGAAAGTGTAATACGAGTCTCCCTCATTGAAAGGGTATTATATCGCCATACAACTTGATTGAGAGTTCCTCGGACTAACATTCAGCCAGTGCTCAGTAAAAACTTTATTCCATCTCGACCTCTCCAATTAAAATAGCCTGTGCGACTTCTCCGCTATTCAGCGCCGTCTTCTTCGAGCTGCCGTCTTGATGATCATCTTCGTTTGTAAGAGAAGGGAGGATCACAAGGCCATTGGCTTCACATAAGCTCGCGACACGGCTGGACCGCTGGCCGCCTGTGCTATAAGCTTTCAATATCATAGAGCCTGTTCCGCCTGAGCTCTGGTGGATCGAGCTCTTGATGATGGCGCGATGAAATTCAACGCGGGGGTCTAGTGGCATGGGATTCTGCACCTGCATGTTGATGTGAATATTAGCAGATGACCAGTCCAGATTAAACGAATGAAAACTCACTTCGACCTGTACTCTAGGTAGCCCACACATTTTTTCAGGCCACCCGCCCAAACGCCGGAGAGCTGGAACAACAAATATGTAGTAAGTAACCAATGCAGAGGCCGGATTTCCTGGCAGGGCAAAGATAGGCTTCGAAATAATCTGGTTTCCCTGCGAGACCGCGACAGTTGCAAAAGTTGTCGGTTTGCCAGGTTTGATTCCGACTCTTCCAAAGTGAATGGTGCCGTTTAGGTAGCGTTCGATGACGGGCTTGAGAAGGTCTGTGGGACCCATTGATGTTCCTCCAGTAGTAATGATCAGATCAGCCATTTCTAACCCTTTTTGCAATGCACCGATGTGAGAAGGAACACTGTCAAAGTAACGATCAGCACGGCGTCTTAGATGTATATTGGGAGAAAAATCATACTCGTCGACTACAATGCCTAGATCAACAACCTCGTATCCCATGCTCTGAAGGACAGCCTGTAAGGACGGTCGATTCGTATCATATATACCGCCCCATCCATCGGAGGACCTGACTTCATTCGCATCACTTTGCAGGTCCACGAGTTCATTCCCGGTGCTTAAAATCGCAATCACCGGCTTTCTATAAGCCTTGACCTAACGGAACGAATTAAGTCTTATAAACAAGGATGCGAATTGAGCACTTACTTGTTTTCGGCCAACGAAAGCTAACGTGCCCACTTCTCCTCCTCTCTGCGTTATTCTATCCATGGCCCGCAGCACCAAATCTCCTTTCTTCACGTCAGATCCAGGCGCGCGGACATTCTCTCCTGCAGGAATCCCTGCAAGGGTTTTAACAGTCTTCTCTTCCTCAGTGATGCCAAGGGCATCTTGGGTTGTCGATACCAATTCCGTGTCTTCGACCATTATGACGGCGTCCGCTCCTTGAGGCAGAGGAGCGCCTGTATTCACCCGATATATGGAGCCCTCTGGTAACGGTTTCGACATATCATGGGTCTGAGCGGTCACAACAGTGTAGACCCCAGGTACGTCGCGCGCTGGGATAAGATATCAATATCAATGTTGAAAGTCGGCGAAGAAACAGTGCTCGCCTCTCAGTGCATAACCGTCTACGTTAGTGGTGAACGTACGCGGTATATCTTGTGGGGCATATATGTCTTCTGCAAGTATGTAACCTGCCAATTTATGCCCGACCTTGGTCAGATGTAAGCATATTTACCATGTAAAATTGATATGTTGACGGACAGAAAAGGTTTCGGCAGGTAGCCGTTCAACTTTATCTTTTATCAGATTGAGAGCATCTTGGAAGGATATAATAGGGAACGGAGATTGTCTGTGTCGGGTAGAAACTGGATATGTATATCAGTTACGAGGGCAGGTAGATAATCAGCGTGCGTACCAGATGCTGTCGGGTCGTGAGATAGCGCCGCTGCAGATCGAGGCGTCGGAACGACGTGTCCTCCATGATGATGGTGGTGGTGACGGTGGCCATGACTATGACTTGAATCGGAAGAGCTCTGTCTATCAATCGAGGCCAGTCGGCGGTGTGTTTGCTTTCCGGATCCTCCTTTGATCAGCTCAATTGCGTGGTTGACAACTCCCTCTTGGAACAACGCCTCCAGGTTTTCTCTCACGGCCTTGACGCTTCCGGGAAGGGTGGTTATCAAAGTGTTCTTACAAGTCCCTGCAACAGGTCTCGAAAGTGCAGCCAGGGGTGTATGCTTGAAGGAAGAAGACAGCATGAGGTATACCAGGCCTGGTGCGGGCCGTTCGATGAGTGGAGCAATGGCCTGAATATACGCCGTCTTCAACATGCTCAGCTATGAAGACATCCATGCTTGCCTCGGGGGTAACATCCCTGACACCAAATCCCGTACCACCCGTCGAGATCAGCCAATCTACCGCGTCGGAATTACATATATCGCGAACCACAAGCAAAATTCTCTCCGCGTCGTCTGAAACGATGTGGCAATGGGCCTGGACAACCTGGTATCCGTCTTTCTGCTGGATTGTTTCCTTGATAGTGGGCCCTGATTTGTCGTAGCTTGCATTTCCGGACGAAGTATCGCTCACTGCGAGGAGATCAGAACGGATGGACGCGCGCCCAGGAGGTTGATTGGTATGTCACCAGTGAGCACAGCAACACGAATAGTCATCCTACAGTCAGACTGAGGCTATCCAATGGCCAAGAAACAATCAGGTCGCGGTAGATCTGCTACTCTGGATGAGAGATATGTGCACGATGCGAAGGTCTTGCCAGTGAGCTTGAATTCGGCTGTCGCAGGCGGTAGTTCACGCCCATGTGACCGGTCGGGCCGGTGTAAAATCGGTGTGGCAGTCAAATTGAAACATTTGCGTGCAAGTTGCGTGTTTTCAATTCAAAGTAATGGTCGATGATCTGGAGAAGAGCCTTCAAGATGAATATGTATGGGTATTCGCAATGTTTACAATGCAACAAAGATTATAGCGAATTGTATTCCGACGATTGGGAGTCGAGGCTTCTCAAGAAGGGGGTTGTTACAAAGTCGTGAGTGGTACCAATTATTTTCTCGTTCGTGTGGATCTTCGGAGGCCAGCGGTCTCTTCCTGAGACTCTGTCTCGCGCTTCCGTTTGCTTGCCTTCACCGTGCTTTCTACTTGCTTAGGCTCGGTTTCTCCGACGATCTCTTTCTCGTCGGCTTTTGCTTTCTTGGTTTTCGACACGTTCTCTGCGCGCTTCTTGGTGGAGGATTTCGGCACCGCCTTGTTAGCATCGCCACCACTAGCGGCGCTGGACTGCTTGGCCGACTTTTTGGGCTTTGTATCAGGCTCTTTCCAGCCACCATTCTTAGCAAGCTGATCTATCGCTTTCCAGGCGTCCTCTCGAACCCGCTGGACGCTAAGTCGTCCTCTGGTCACCAAGTCCATTCCTGGACAGTTACTGATAAGCCTCTTAAGCCACTGGCGTGCTAATTGAAATACCTTTGATAGCCTCGACACCATCTTCGCCGAGATATGCGATGTCTTCTGGTATGGCTGAAAGCTGTGTGCCAGCAATTGTGCGAAGCAACGAAAGAGGTATAAAATTCTTGGCACGAGACACAAATGTCAAGTCGACCATGAACCACTTGGGATCATCCGAATTAGATTTCTAGGTGAAATACCTAGGTTATTAGGGCGCTGCATTGAAACTCTGGAAGACGCACAGGATCGAAGTAAGGATGTGACCTTGACAAAATAGTCATCAGGACTCATATTTGCATGTGAAGATATCAAGTATTCCAGCTTACGCATCCCAAGCAGTATCTGTAAAAACCGGTGTCAGCGAGGGATACATCAGGAATCCTTCAACGTACAATCTGGATAGGCCTGTTTGGAGACCTTGGACATATAGATATGAGCCCTTCCAGTCGCTTGTACTGACCACATTTTCGCACCTTTGCAAACGCGGCAATGCCTGCAAAGATTGAGATATAGCATGAAAATTCGTCAAATGCCTGCACTACCTGGATTTTTGCAATTTGAGTGGTAAAACAGAGCCTATGCGAACCTGGGTGAGATTGGCGTGTTCCCTCTCAGACACAGAGCAGACGAGTTGGCACGAACCTTGTCGCCTTCCTTCATTTCTTTCATCAAGTTCCTCGCCTCATAGTTTCTAACACCTTCCCATGCGGATGTCCCGACACTCTCGAAATCGTCGACACTGAACTATGCCCAAATTCAGTGATGTTCTCTTTCAACGTTGTTGCAGATATGATGGAGGAAACACGTCGAAAGGGCGCATCAAGTGAGCATTTGCGCAATAAAATATGGACTCACTTTCACATCCTTGCCCTTGACGATTCTCGAGTCTGGTTCGGCCTTAAGAAGCCAGTATTTCGTGGAGTTTGAGGACATAGTGAACCTTAGAGCACCGCAGCAGATTTTCCTTGTTAATAAAGCGTGTTTTTGACTCGGATGCCTAGCTTATACTGCAGTTGTAGACCAGTTCATCAGTATTTGTGCAGAGCAACTTGAAGATGGGCGCGCCGCACATGGTAAGACACAACCAACATTACCATAACACTGCCAAACAGGATGGAGGCTGGCTGACGAGTCTAACGTGCCACAACCAGCCACAATTTTAAACAACTTCCACGCTTTCGTAGACCGACATTTACTTTATCGCAGCGCGCAATGGCAGGCTATGTTGCATCCAGGTACCTTTCATGTTTGTTAGTGCTGTCGTGCAACTACTCAATACAATTACAGCGTTCTTCAGGGACCATCGACTTTGTCTGGAACTGGAATCAAAGATACGCCACGTAGCATTCGAACTCACGGGGGCAGCCACTTTATCACAGACTTACGCGACCAAATATCCGACGAAATAGACCGTGAATTCCTTATTTACGACACCGATATCTTCATTGACAAGTACCTTCCATTCGTCCCCAATGAGGCAGACATCACAAACTGTACCCGTAACATGCTGGAGTCACACCTCATGCTCCGTGGTCAAGATGGCCAACTTCGCTTCAAATATTTTGTGGACATCCCTAATAGGATAGACTCTTCAGAGAATGTTGCATACGAGCCCTTGGTCGCTATTGCTGATTCAATCGGCCAGTATGAAATTACTTCGGAGCGACGCATCCGCAACAGATATCATTATCGCAATTGTCCAAACACCACTATTCACTCACAGCTCCCTGGCTCTAATAACAAAATTGATGCTTGTATCACTTCAGACAAAAGTCTGCCCCCCACCACATCTGGTATCGCAGTACCTGCTGAATATAAGCTAAACAATGCTTACAGACACGACGTGAGGACTCCGATCTGGCTGCAGCAACGTTCCTGAACACTTACCGTTCTCTTAGAATAATAGAAAAGTGGTCTCAGCTAATGTCCAAATTATGAACGCTGACCCTCGCCGCATGTTCACATTTGGAGTATGTTGAAAGTCAGTTTTATAGAAATTTATTCACACTGCATCCGCAGATCACAATCGAAGCCGACCAGGTTACATTATGGTATCACTGTCGATCCCATTCCGCGATATGTAAATCATTCAGTATTGTCGAGGTCTGACTTGTATTAGGATCCGATGCTCGGTCCAAACTCACTTCTTGCAAACAGGACCCAATATTATTCGTCAAGGTCATTATGTCATTCTTATTTGCCACTGAAGCAGAGTTAGGCTACGATCCCAAGGTCATCCTCGATGAAAATCAACTTCAGTACACGTATGAAATACCCAAATCAAATGGCGATGACAGCCGTTTCTACCGCACGATAAAGCCTATTTCGGAATATCGCTCGAACAACATTACTGGTCGCATGACTCGAGTCTGGTTGACTTGTGAGGTTGCCTCTGCGACATCCCCTACTCCAATAGGCCCAGAGTGCATTCTGAAGGATGTTTGGCTTGATGCATCAGCCAAGACCGAGTGGGAACTGCAGAATGCCATTTTCAGCGATATACAAAAGGCATTTAAGCCGAATGCTGGGAATACTCTCGAGAATTGGAGTATGAAGAATATCAAAGATGAACTTGCCGATATTGTCGCATCCGAGGCATACAAGAAGTATTTTCTCAAGCCCCTAGCTGATCATAGAGGAGAAGTGTCGAAGGATGTCTCGCCGTCGGATACTCGCAAAACAGGGCTATTTGGTTCCCGGGAACTTAAAATTGATTCTGCGCGGCATGCGCGCTGCTCGGCCCTTCCAAATTTCCCCCTCCCTTCAAAATCGCCAAGTCTAGGAGTTGAACAACGTGATTACGTTTCAAGGAGACAGTATCGTGTTATTTACGAAGAGGTGTGCACCACTGTTGCCGACCTGAACACAGTGGGAGAGGTAGTTGATGTCCTCCGGCATACGCTTATAGGTGAGTCGTCTGCCCACCAAAGCCCGCCATTTGAAAAAAATTAATGCATATATTCGTAATTTTAGCGCTTCAATTGATGTTCTGTGCCGGTTGGGTCCATAGAGATATAAGCTCTGGTAATATCATGGCTCACGGGGACCCAAATGCCTGGCAGGCCAAGCTCGGAGACCTTGAATACGCGAAGAAGTATGACTGCGGAGATGGAGCATCAATTGACCCCAAAACGGTATGGTTTTACTTAGTAATGATCAATGTTTCGTTACCTCTAACAGTGCACTTTCAAGGGAACTCCTTACTTTATGGCTGTTGAGGTCATGAAACAGATTCCGTTTTCCGCACAGGATACAGAAATGACAGACAACCTGTTCGACATGCCTACTCAAGAAACGAAATCATATGTTATCCATAACTTTCAACATGATCTAGAATCCGTGTGGTGGATTCTTGTTTGGATCCTTACTGAGCGCACTGGTTGCACCAGTGAGATTTGCAAACAGTGGGTCCAACAAGTCTTCACTGTTAGCATGGTCGTTTCGAAGGAAAGAGAGGCCTGCATTGCTTGGGGCGCAGATTGGCGGGCATTAATGCATGAATCATTTCAACAGCACTTCGCGCCAGTTCTAGCACGCCTGCAGATACATATGATCAAGGAATACCGTGCACGACCCAAAATCACCAATTTGGACCACACTGCTGTTCTCAACCTCTTTTCATCAATCCATTCCTATTTTGATACTGCCTTTTCAAATCTTCTTACTGTTCGACATTCAGATTGGGGCTCATTTTTATTAGCAAAAAGGCCATTTTCAGAACAGCCTGCTCGGAAGAAGCGAACACGTTTGCCCCATACATCTTCAAAGTTCAATGGTCATGAATACGTGCCACCCTCGTCCGATGAAGAGGATGTCAGATCAAATTCGACTTCGGAGCTTCAAAGCCGACCTGAAAAGAAGAAAAAGGTCACTTCCGAATGCAAATGAGCTACTTTAAATTTTATCTTCTCGACTTCATTTCAAAATGGCGGGCAAGGAGTAGAAAGAGAGAGAAAAACAAGAAAGGGAAGTGCCCTCAGTAGGCTGAAGAGGGGGAGCGGTGCTTTCTGTAACTTGAGTATTTTCTGCGATTAATAACTACTTATACCGGTCGTATTACTACAAGCTGGGTGTCCTTGTGATTAAATATTCAATATTGCAAGTCATTTGGCCTAGTTTAGAGCTCAGTTCCCAGCCCTCAGATTGGGTGCCTAAACTGAATTACACTCTTTGGCATGGAAAGTCGTAGGATTGCGCTGATTGCATGCCCATATTGGAGCCGCTCCGAGCATGGGGTGGATTCGAGGTGTTATAAATTTACAGGAAGCGGCCGTAATTTGGCCTACGAGAGGCTTATTAAACGTAGGTTTGCGCCAATGGAGATTGGACGCTAGACCGGTAACCGCTCCCTCCATGAGGGAGCCCCCGTCAATCTCTTTCTCGTTGGCATCGAGCGTATGTGTTTCTTCTTTTGCCTTCTTGGTCTTCGATGCGGTCTCAGCGCGCTTCTTGGTGGTCGCTTTTGGCACCGCCTTGTTAGCATGGCCACTAGCGGCGCCGGACTGCTTAGCTGATTTTTTGGGCTTTGTATCAGGCTCTTTCCAGCCACCATTCTCTGCAAGCTGATCTATCACTTTCCAGGCGTCCTCTCGAACCCGCTGGACGCTAAGTCATCCTCTGGTCACCAAGTCCATTCCTGGACAGTTACTGATAAGCCTCTTAAGCCACTGGCGTGCCAATAGAAATACCTTTGATAGCCTCGTAACCATCTTCGCCGAGATATGCGATGTCTTCTGGTATGGCCGAAAGCTGTGCGCCAGCAATTGTGTGGAGCAATGAGAGAGGTACAAAATTCTTGGCACGAGACACGAATGTTATGTCGACCATGAACCACTTGGGATCATCCGAATTAGATTTCTAGAGGCATTTCCTAGATTATTATGACGCTGCATTTTGTAACTCTGGGAGACGCACAGGATCGAGGTAAGGATGCGACCTTGACAAAATCAAAGCCATCAGGACTCATATTTGCATGTAAAGATATCAAATATCCCAGCTTACGCATCCCAAGCTGTATCTGTAGAAGGCAGTGTTAGTGAGAGATACATCAGGCATCCTGTAACGTACAGTCTGGATAGGCCTGTTTGGCAACCTTGGACATTACACATAAGCTCTTCCAGTCGCTTGTACTGACCGTATTTTCGCACCTTTGCAAACGCGGTAATGCCTGCAAATATGAGATATAGCATGAAAATTCATCAAACGCCTGAACTACCTGGATTTTTCAACTTGCCATTTTTGCAATTTGAGTGGTAAAACAGAGCCTGCGCAAACCTGGATGAGACTGGCGCGTTCCCTCGTTAAACACGCTGGAGGTGAGATGGTACAAACCTTGTCGCCTTCCTTCATTTCTTTCATCAAGTTCCTCGCCTCGTAGTTCCTAACACCTTCCCATGCAGATGTCCCGACACTCTCGAAATCGTCGACACTGAACTGGGCCCCAAATTCAGTGATGTTCTCTTTCAACGTTGTTGCAGATATGACGGAGGAAACGCGTCGAAAGAGCGCGTCAAGTAAGCATTTGCGCAATATAGACTCACTTTCACATCCTTGCCCTTGACGATTCGCGAGTCTGGTTCGGCTTTAAGAAGCCAGTATTTCGTGGAGTTTGAGGACATAGTGAGCCTTCGAGCACCACAGCAGAATTTTCTTGTTAAAGAAAGCGTGTTGTGATGCCTAGCTTATACCGCAGTTGTAGACCAGTTCATCAATGTTTGTTCAGAGCAACTTGAAGATGCGGAGTGTTCTAAGCCAAGAATCTGGATTCCGGACACGGCAGCGGGCCCGCCGCACAATTAGACGCTAACACGTGATGTTTGTTGCGCCGCGGCGGCACCAACGCGGCAATCCGGTTTGTTTTCGCCCTTCCATCCACACTTGCTAGCTACTTACAGGCCGTGTACTCGAAGCATTCCAACCGATGGACATGGAACAGACCTAGAGTCCAAGAAAATTCCCCGAGAAATAATTTTCCGATATTTTCCGGTCCGCAGCACCAACGCAGCATTGTCATGAGTGGAACCTGGCTTGCAGAGCTCCATGCCAAAATGATGGAGTTATACAGCGAAGATTTGAAGCGGCAAATATACCTCACCTCCGAGTACCTGTTCTCACATTTGTTTCATATACGTAAACACCGAATTCGATGGATAATTGGCCATTCAAAATGCGCCTCCGCAGCATTCGAACCGTATAGTGGAGAGAGTCGGGACTCGGGAATATTGGCACGAATCTTCTCGAGGCCCAATAGCAAGAAACCCGCATAATTAAGCGCTCGGACTAGCCTTTGATTGTTCCCTCTGCTATGACAGAGGGTGTAGCGCGAGACCCGCGCATTTTTCTGCATGGATAGGTTTACAGCTTTGTATTCAATAAACAGGATGGCTAGTGTTATTTTAAGAAGAGCTATAGAACGCCACCTATATATACACTTGGGGAGCTCATGGTCATATACTGCGCAACGCGCTCCGAGTCCCTCCACCAGATGCCATAGATATTTGATTATCATGGACTACCGATTATTGACCGGATACCGAATTTGAGGATGATTTTACGAGAAGTGTCCCACGACAGCAGGTTTTCCAGAATCCCGCCTTGAAACATCCAGCTATAGCGATACATGTCTTGGACGTAGGAGGCGCCTGACCAGTGCAGAGCGCTGAGATGAGAATCAAGCCGGACTTGCCGGGAAGGCTGTGTGCTGCGCAATGTGTGTTTCCTCTTTGGGACCACACGTTCTATACTTGGAGCCTGGGCGGATCCAAGGCCAGACGCTAACTTGGCTGTGACCAGTTTCCTCATAAAAAGCGACGGGCCTCACGCTTTCCCCGCAACTTGCCCACTGCCTAATATCCTCTGAACATGTCGCAGACCAACGGAGATCACAAGCCTCGCTCAGGCTCGCCTTTGGAGGGCAATGTTGTCGATCATCTTTCCCCTGGAGGTGAGTTCCTGTGTCAGCACTTTCGGAAGCCATGAATCTAAGGATACTTGCTGTGAAAGTCACTGAAGATGTCCATTCAGTACCGCGCCGCACCGCTGTGGATCACAGTACCCTCATTCACGTACAACCGTTGAAGCGCAGCGAAATGCAGGTCTGTTGAACATGTGTTCCAGGCTTTGACTGCGTTTCTCATGTACCCATTGTAGCCTTCCTACGCTCAGGATCTTGGAACTGGAGAAGTCACACATGGAGTCTATGGTTCCCTCTTGCAAACGCTGGGAACTTGTGTCGGATTCCTCGGCGCATTCCCTTGCTGTCCATTCCCCAACCCCTTCCGCAATGTCCAACAAGGTATCGATATGACCGACGTGATCGTTGGTGTGGGACGAGCTAACATTTCTCCAAGGATCTGTCGGCCTTGTTTCACGCTTCGGACAGTTCTACAAATCTGTTGATCCCGGCTTGGTTCAAGTCAATGTCTGCACCGAATCGCTCCGTGTTGTCGACGTTAAGATTCAAATCAGCCCTATTGGAAGGCAGATGGTGATGTAAGTTGATATGCAATCTCGCCCGAACGAACTGCTCACGCCCCCACGCCTCCCCACGCGCAGCACCCGCGACAACGTCAATGTGGAAATGTACGCTTGACACGCCTCTCTATTTTTAGCATATCAACTAACGCTTATTCTGGCCCAGTGATTCCGTCATCTATTTCCAGATTTGCAACCCCTATCGCGCTGCATTTGGAATCACTGACCTCCGGCAAGCACTCATCGAGCGCGCGCAGACGACGCTGCGCCACGTCGTTGGTGCGCGCGCCGTTCAGAGCGTGGTCACCGAACGCGAAGCGATCGCGTTCGAGATCGCCGAGATCGTTGGTGATGTCGCGGACAAGTGGGGCGTTGCCATCGAGGGAATCCTCATCAAGGACATCATCTTCAGCGCTGAGGTTTCCGCGTCGCTATCGTCCGCCGCTCAGCAAAAGAGAATCGGAGAGTCGAAGGTCATCGCCGCGCGCGCTGAAGTTGATGCAGCCAGGCTCATGAGGCAGGCCGCTGATATTTTGGCTTCGCCTGCTGCCATGCAAATTCGGCAACTTGAAGCTCGTGCGTCACTGTTGCTTCCTCCTTCGAGTATTCTTGCGCTAATGTATTCATGATTTTCCAGTGCAACAAATGGCCAAGTCTGCGAACAGCAAGGTTGTGTTCGTGCCCATGCAACTACAGAGCGATGTTAGCACTCAATTGGCCAACCAAGCCTCAGGGTCTGGAAGCTTTGGCGCCATGCTGCAGAACGAGGCTGGCGGTGACGTGTTAGGCTCCGCATCCCGCGTCGGTGTCATGAACAGCGTTGCAGACATATGAAATCGCCCTCATGACATACTCTACTGAGCTCAGGCAATGCTCACGCAACACATGGTTCATATCTCCCTCCTCCTTTCTGAGTCTCCTGGAAATGGCTATTCGCTAGCCTGAGCACGCCTCTAATATTTGTTTGGCTTCACGCTCTCATGTACTAACGCGCACATCGTGCCTTGTTACCCCTCGAGCTTCTTGCTTTTGCGACTGTGCAGTCTATATACCTACTGTTTCCACACTTCAGTACCCGTAGGAAGCAGTTGTACTCATTCATGTAATTAGTTCGAAATATGATCTTCACGATTTGATGACCATTGAATTGAATATGATTGACTTCTTCGTTGTAGTCCCTGGAATATCTACTCGACTCGACTCCGCTTTTGGTAAGTTTCCTTCACGCCATTACATGACAATACTGAGTATTGATTCTTTGCAGGCCGCTCCGCGCTTGCTCGCGGGCGCCGACGGACCCGGGCTTGTTCACGAATCACCAGTGATTGATGAAAAATAACAAATACATATCCAACAAATTCTACCAATTTTTCTATGCTTTTTTCAACCTCTCTGATCGATTGAACACTACCTTTCACTGTTCACCACTTATTTTTATAGGTACTACTCGTCCGATCGACGGCACTTTCGTCCCACACAAACCGAAATGTGTGATGAGGAGATCATGGCTTGTCATACGAGCCCATGTGCTCCTAACTATTATGCATAATTTGTTATGATGATTGGTTTCCATAGCTCTGCACCCAAGCGCGCTTGGTATCAAAGTATAAGACGCGTCCCGCATCTTTTCCCAAAGGTCATTCTCCTTCTCCTTCCCCTTCACTCTTTTCCTTCCACAGCCGGGCTGTTTCCATATTCCTTCATTTCCCTCATTTCAAGCACTTCCGTCCTTGTTTCACCGCCATGCAGATCCCCACCCTCCTCGTCGTTTTCTTCGCCTTCTTCACCGCCGCCTTCGCCGCCCCTCTCCCCGGCGCCGTACGCCGCGCCAACGCCGCGGTCTTTACAACACAGACGTACGACGAGCTCTCGATCTCAGGCGGCACGGCCGGCGACGCCCAGGCTCAGGCGCTCGCGCTCTTCTCTGCGCTGGACTTGAACGACCTCGCGAATGTCGCGGCTAGCGACCTCGCCTTCGTGCAAAGCGTGCACGATATCGCGAACGATGCGGAGACCGAGGCGTTCAATGTCGCGATCAAGGCCGCGACCGGCGACGCGAAGACCGCGCTCCAGGTACGTGGCCGATGCCTCTGTGCTTGTATCTGAAATTAAAAAACGACGCGTGTGATATTAGAACGGCAAGATCCAGAACAAGGTCCTCAAGCTGACGGCTGCGGTTCTGGCCCTGCAAATTCAGGAAGCTCAAGGCAAGGATACCGCCGCGAAGCAGGCCACCGAGCAGAAGAAATTGAACAACAACATCGCGCTTGATAAGGCTGCAGCGGGACAGGCCGCGACGAAAGTCGCGTTCGACGCGTCGACTTCCGATTAAGTGGGTATTTGGTTTAAAACGTCCTTCCAATATTTCTCAACAGCTTTCGCTATAGGCATTGGCTTTTGTAGGTTGTCAGCTTTTTCGTGGCCCGGCCTCTCCTCAGGATTTACTCGTCACTCGCGCTTTGGAAATCGGGATACACAGCAATATCAGTTGTACCCACTACATAGTATGTCTGGATATTTGTGTATACTACTGTTTTATATGGTCGGAGAAATCCATGGAATTTTGGGATTGAAACTAAAAGATACTACAGCTTGAAAAAGACGATCTGAACCGTATAGATCTCCTTCAACGAACGTCAAATACAATTTTGAACGTTTCTCTCTGCTACAAGTACAAGAGTTTGCTGCAATCGAAATCTCGTAGAGCATAAACGCAGAATGTTTCAAAAAATACAATCAAAATCTAATCCGTGCTATTTTTTGGCGAGTTGTTCGTTGGTGATCGTATGACTTCCGCCTTCACAGATATATCCCCAGGACTCCTTTTTCCAGGCATACCCCTGCGGACATCGGTCCATTCCGTGCTTGTCCAGCGTCGCGTTTATTTTCGCTTGTGTGGCCGCGTTTACGGTCTGGCCTACCGGGGTCATATCTAGGAGAGCCTTAGCATCAGCCTCGGCTTTTTTCCTCGCTTCGTCCCTCGCTTTCTGAGCTGCCGCTCTTTCCTGTCTTTCCTCGTCTCTTGCCTTCTGAGCCAGTGCCCGTTCCTGCCGTTCCTCTATCCTCGCCGCCCTCTCTTCCTCTCTAGCGGCCTTCGCCTCGGCTCTTTCCCTCCTCTCTTCCTCTTCCCTCGCCCTCTTCGCCTCCGCTTCCTTGGCCTGCTCCGCTTTCTCCCTCTTCGCCTTCCGCTCCTCCTCAGCCCGCGCCTCGAGCTCCACCTCCTTCCGCTGCCATGTCGCCGACACGCGCACGTCCAAGCTCCTCAGAATTTGCGGTGTCGGATACTCGTTGACGTGAAGCAGCAAATAGACAAACGCGCCTGCGCCGACGCGCACGTTCGGCGCCACGCGCGTGTTCTCGATGTACCGCACCCACTCCCCGTCCGCGTCGCCGGACGCGATCCCGAGCGTCGACGCGAGCCGCAGAGCGGCCTCGTGGCGGACCATGCGCGGCCCGCCCGCGATGGGATGCGCGTCGTCCGACCAGTAGCACGCATCGAGTGCGCTATCGGTGCCGGGAAGGGCGACGCCCACGCGCAGTGCGCGGGTCACGAGCAGCACGTCTATTTGCAGCGTCGCCGAGCCGCTCGCGTGCGCCGTCCCGTAGCTGAGCATGTATTCGAGGGACCGGAGCGTCGCGTGCTCAGGTGAGGGGACCGCAACACAGAGCGTCCATACTATGGGCAAGGGCGTGCACGGGCAGGTGCAGCACGCACACGACAGCGGGTGGGCAGCGCGGTGGTGCGCGTCGGCGGCGGCAAAAGTCGTGGGCGAGGCGGTGAAGGAGCCGTATGTATGGCGCACGGCGGCGGAGTCGGCAGAGCTGGGCGGAAAGGTGCCTGTCGCACATGTAGGATCTGGGACAATCACCGGGAAGGTCCTTGTAATTGCGCGCGGTGCAGCGATAGAGGTCTTGCGCGGGGGAAGGGGATCGTTCTCGGTGTGCGGGTGCATGGCGATCATGAGCGGCGTAGTATGGGGGGTGGGATATGTGGGGCCAGATGGGCGAACGGTGGTGACCTTGCAGGTCGTGGACGTCCGAGAAAACATGTCAATGTCACGTAGATGCAGCAAAGGTAGCGGTGAAGTGTGTATACGGCCGTTCGTCTAGCTTCTGTGAATGGCGCGACAAGCTCAACGGGACCTTTTAAGCGAGCTTGAATAGGCGCTCATGTACGCCTGTCTGCGGATCGCTACGCGATGCAAGACGCGTGCGGTGGATCCCAGATAGATATAGCTGGATACGAACAAGGACGATGCCCCGTGGCCGCCTTACACAACAAAGCGTGATAATGCCTCTGCTTCTCGTCGCAGCCTCGAGACACGCCTGACGGCAAGAAGCGGTCCATGCAATTGTTCCATGCACATCGATATATGCGCCCAATAGTCGTCATGGTCGGCCGAATGCTAGTTTTGAATTGAACCAAAGATTCTAAGCTTTGTGGGGCGATTTGGTCGTCATTTGACAAAGTGAATAATCTAAGCGCCCAGCGGGGAAGTTTGGTTTACGGCATATCAGCAATAGATTTTACAACATCGCCGTTATGATAAGGCACGACTAGCATCACAGAACCATCCTTCGGACGGAAAGAGTCCTGAGAGAATTGTCGAAAAGAGAGTTCATGTAGGGTCCAGTAAGTGACTAGTAGCAGGGGATGATGGTAGAGGTCCAAGAAAAAGGGCCGCTATATATAGGTCAAGCTTATATGCCAGTGCGACAACCACAGTACAAAGATCTGATCCCTTGCTTGTTCAAAACGTTCAAACTTCAGTGAGTACTGCTTTACGGGGTTTAGATGTCATGTTTAATGAGGTATCTGAAAATTTCATGGCCGCAAGGCCTGTTATCGAAAACAGTTGCAACAGTTCGCTAACGTATCAGCATAAGATTTGCGCGTATAATAGCAGTACGAGTATATTGTAGAGTACAGGGATATAAACGAAGATATGATACAAACAAATTGGACATAGAATTCAGAGACCCGTGTTCTCCTAGGCCATGTTCCACACATAAAACGAAAGTAATACAACAAGAGCCCGGAGTTACAGCGAAGAAGGAGCGGCCTGCAACACGAGTAGGCTGGCCTTCACGTTGGTCGCCACTAGTGCGGCGCCCACGTCTCCAAGTGTCTTTGGCACAGAGCTGCTGAGTGCCAGCCCAAGCTCGCCCGTCAGCGCACGCAGCTCCCCGCCCAGTACCTCAGCAGCGAGGCGGCGTGAGCGCCCCGCGAACACGATCAGCGTTTTCTCCGACTGCGCACTGCTCGCGCTGACCTCTGCCTTGGCGAGCTCGGTGATGTGGCGCAGTGGCGCGGGCGTCGATTCGGTGCGGAATGTGATCCGCGACAGCGCAGAGGCTACGCCCGCCGGACGTGACGCGGCGGGGAGTGCTAGCTGGTCCCAGAGGAGATTGTCGGCGGTGTCCGAGTTCATACGCGTCTGCGTGCTCTGGTGCCCGTAAACGGTGTCTGCCGCGGCTATACTCTGTGCACAAATCTCGTCAGAGAATTCTGTAAAGCAAGACCATGGCAACTTACGCTGTGCGGGAGCGTGCCAATTGGCAACGGGCCGGGCGCAGAGGTGTCTGCTGGCACTTCTTCGTTTCTCGTTATCCGCACAACCGTAGCGCTCACTGACGGCCGCCGACACAGCTGGACGAGGAACGTTAATGCAAGCCGGTCGTCCGGCCCGCCGAGGAACGGGAGGAAGATGTGCTGTGGGCTCGGACCCGCGGGCGCGGTGACGATGCCCCGGTCGACGAACAGCGCGATGTCGCTTGGGGACTTGGCAAACACGTTGCGGATGAACTCCGAGTAGACGATCGAGCTCGTCTGGTCCTGCACGGCGGTCTTGTGGAACACGCCGTCGAACGGGTTGCGCGCGCCGACCTGCTGCCCTGCATCCGCCTCGTCCAGCACGGAGGTGGCGCCCCGCGCCCAGGGGATGATGACCATCTGCGACTCGGTCGCCGTGACGTGGTTGGCGATTGCTTCCGGGAATTCGGCGAAGTTGACGACGGAGAGGTTTGCAGAGACATTGAAGTTGTTGAGTTGCCCGAACGTTCTGAACACGGATACAACGGGGTCGTTGAGGATGAGAGTCTCTGCCTCTTGTGACCGGAGCACGGCGGAGGTTCGGTTCGTAAGTTCCATGAGGCGCAGAACTTCGATAGACATCGCTGATTGAGAGTGGCCTGACGTTGTGATTGAGGCTTTCTCATCGTAATTTTGGGCACTAGGGGTGGTGGGTGGAGGTTCAAGAAGCTGTGATAATGTCATTGCTGCAGGAAGGGCCTCTATCTTGTCTAGCACGATGGCAAATTTAGTTTTGTTCTCATCATCCGAGGAAGGCTTTTGGGAATGAGAGATTTCATCTCCCGTGACTTTCTTTTCGCCGCGAAGATGGATCCGATATTTCGAGGGATAGAATAGCAGCACGAGTGGAGTTGTCATGAAGGTGAGAACTAGGGCGTGCACGACGAACATGGAGAATGCTCGTGGCGTAAGAATGTTGGCTTGCAGCCCAATGTTGAGTACGATAAGCTCGACCAAACTATGAGGATCAACAAACATGAGTACTTGCCTCACCAAAGTGAAGGTAAAGAGATGCTCCTTACCCTTTACAGCTCATTAGAGAGCCAATAGCGCCTGCTTCTCTCCAATTGTAGCCATTGAAGTGAGCCGCCAAACCGCAAGCCAAGAATTTGGACGTGAAGGCGACGAGGCAGATCAAGACAACGTAGCCCCAAGTTATCCCGTTATCAAGCAAACTGAGATCTGTCTTCAATCCAGACAGCGTGAAATACTGAAAGATTCGTGAATTTGTAAGGATGCGGCCATCTAGATTTGACAAGGAATACGCACGATGGGAAGGAAGATGATGGTCACCAAGTCCTCTAGTTTCTCGACAAATGATATCGCAAAACCATTATCGTGGGGTACGAGCAATCCGGCAAGGAATCCGCCTATGTCATGAATCAGACATGTCTTACCAGTTTGGTATCGATGCAGACGATTTACCAAAAATAGCGTGAACCCCAATGATATCAGTGAAGAAAGCGGAGACGAATACAATGAGCAGGGTCACAGTCATCATAAACGTCGTGGGGGACCCTTGCTCGAGACTCCCGGTGCGCTTTGCGAGCCACCGGAAGGCCCATCGGCCAGGATAAAGTAGGAATATAGTGTACCCTGCGCTGGCCAGCAAGACGTACAAAGCGGTGAGCCCGGACGACGCATTGACCAGGGCGACCGTGAGGGCAAGCAGAATCCATCCAACGACGTCGTTTCCGATGCCAGCTGACAGAGTAACCAGTCCGACTTCGGTATCGAGGAGCTTGAGTTCGGTGAGGATCCTGCAGAGTACGGGGAACGCGGTGATGCCCACAGCTACTGCGACGAACAGCAAGAAATATCCAAAGTTAACGTCTTTCGATATAAACTCGTTGTAGACGCCTACGCCGAGAGCAGCGCCCAGGCCAAGAGGAATAATAAGCCCAGCAATAGAGACCGTAGCTGATGCGACAATGTTTCTCCTCAGAAGGCGGGTGTCGATTTCCAAAGCCACTAGGAAGAGGAAGAGAACTAGTCCGATGTTGGCTGTGAGAGTGAGCATGGGGATGCTCTCGGTTGGAAATATTGTCTGTCGGAATCCTGGAATACGCCCCATGATGGTCGGTCCGAGGATAACGCCCCCGATCACTTCTGCTATAACCCTAGGCTGCCGTATGCGTGATAAAATCACTGCCAATATTTGGGTCATCCCGACGATTATCACTGCGAATATACGAGAACATGAGCCGTCAATGCGGTCGAGTTGATGCAGAACCCACCCAGCTGGATGATCCATAGTCGAATAGGGTCAGAGCTGTTGTACTCGGTCGGGTTGTCGCCAGATATAACGCCTCCCTATCAGGAAAAAAGCCATTCGTCAGTTTCGAGCAAAAGGTCTCACTTGATATTGCGATGTTACCTGCTCCACAGCCGCCCTCGAAAACAGGTGTATTACGTGATTCGTGAGCTCGCCCATCGCAGGCGAGTGAAAAGGGGCGGAGGGGAAAAAGTGAGTCTGGAGCACCTTATATAGGACCAATAACATTCGGAACCAAACCAATGCACATACATACCGAACAATAGCGCCAAGAGACTGCCAAGAACGACGGTGAGATATGAAACGCACTCCACTGGCAAATGGTCACTAACCAGATTCCAGTCTACTCCCGTCATGTCCAATTCCTGCGCCTAAAAATCTGCAAAATCAAGTGTGCATTCGAGGGGGAGAATATGATTTATGCTATGCTACGCCAACTGTTGCACGACGTGACCAAGGTACTTATTTAATCACAATGCGAATTTATCAAAAAGATATCGCCATTGGTCTTGCATTGATCAGGATAGAATACAGTCAGGATGAAATACGATAAAGACTGCAACGTGCGAGACTCAGATGGCAGTGAAAGTACATACCAGAAAAAACGGCTAGCATTCCTGTCGATATCGGTCTTCCGACGGTGCCCAAATATTTGGCATTATCGAATAATATCCAGAGTAGAGTCTCGTCCTCGTTCGTTTGTAGGTAAAGAGAGATGCCATGTAATCTCTTCATCGAAGGACTTAGCGGATATCAAGAATCAGAGCTGCACCCGCGGCATCCTACGGAAACAATCAGGTATCGTGGAATCAGAGAGTTACAAGGTTCGTACCACAATGCACGCATTCCACCACTGTACCTGATCTCACTTGCGTTTTGGGAACTCTGCAAATGCATGTAGATCCTTGGTAATTCATGTCCTAGGAGAATGTTAGTGGAGGACAGGCAGTCACTAGGAGTACGCACCCTCGTCTGAATGCAACGAAGACAGCAAAGCTTTTCATAGCCGGTTTTCTTCCACTTGGCCAAAAGACTGTTGTTGGAATTGAAGATGAGTAGGCACTTCAAGTGAAGATATATGTCACTCACTTAGCGTCTGCATAACCCTCTTTCAAAAGCCAGTCATAAAGTTCTCTTGAAATTGCCTCTCTTTTGTAGTACAATTCATAGATATATCGTGAGCGCGCGTGCGAGATTCGCATAATAGGCCACAACGATTCTGCCTTGCGCTTTCCTTCGTGAGATTCGTTCTCAGCATCTCGCATCTTCTTCGCGTAGTCTTCCAAGATCTGTAGCACTCGTCAGAACAGAAAGCCACCGCAACCAGCAGACCGACCTCTTCAATATCCTCATATCCTTCTGGAGGGGCCTTGGTTCTTGTAGTCCTGATTTTTGGCATGATAGTGACTAGATCGACAGTAACACCAACAAAACGAGAAGGAGGGGTTCAATTCGGATACTAAGTAGCGGTGTAGGGAGTTCGACAGAGGCCTGATCTCCAGTTCGTTCGGGCCTATAATTGTCTGATTACATAACGCCACCCTGCCACACAACGTGCCGCACGGTTTCAACATTCTCTCTCTCTCCCACCACCAACAACCTTAGACCGCGTGCGAGGCTGCGGTGGAGGCTTCTGGTCCATACATGCCCCCAACAGCGAGGTAGCGACGGCAGTCTACAACCTAAACCATGCCACTATTCGTCCCCATACTCCGCCTCCTCATGCTCTTTCTGAATGTTTATGACTCGTATAAAACCTTGAAAATTCCGCCGCCATCCTCAAGAAATGGAGGGCGGCCGAGTGTCAGGGCACTCTCTCAACGAAAGCGCGACATGAAGGGTGTCCTAGCTGTGTGGATCGTGTGGGCAAGTCGCACTCTTAATCCGAGGATGATATCCTACTAATTGTTGCTGTACTTAGGTCGCCCTATCCATGTACGAACGGATGATAGAAAGCATCATCTGTCTCCTTATTCCATTCTACAATGAGCTCAAGTCGTTGGCTCTTTTGTTTCTAATTCTTACACGTGCACGAGTGCGTAAATGATGTCTTTCACCTCCTCCCAGCTTCCTGTCTCAGGCTAAGCATTTTAGGGCGCCGAGCCTATCTATCTACATCTCATACGGCCGCTCGTAAAACCCTACACTGCAACCCTAGATGGAATCCTCGATCTCATGCTCATGGTCGGCGACTTTATCTTTGCGTTATCGATGTACCCAGTTCACCTAGGATTGGATTGGTGGCAAAGACTGTTCACCGGAAAGTCTGATGGTTTTGTGACTGTTCAAGAGAGCACCTCCTCAGAGTACTCGTCAGAGGCTGATATATCGGACGCACCGAGCTCTCTTTTGGAATCTTCTGCCGACGTGGCGTCGTCCGCGCCTCCACAAAGTCGCCGGAAAGCCACGAGTAGGCGATCGACAGGGGAACGGACAGCACGCGACCTTACCGAAGATCCTGTCAGTGCTGTAGGAGATGGTTTACTTCATGGCGCAGCCGAGAAGCAGATTGGGACATCCAACTTCCTCGAACCATCACGGCAATCCGGATCACCTTCGCGAAGGAATGGCAAGGCTCATGCCGGCAACCCTGATCCTGAGACGGAACTAGATCTGCCTGCGCCTCTCAATGACACGATGCCTCAGCATCAAATCTGGCACCCTCCGCCAAACTCTTCAGACGATGATGATGATTTCATGCGCGATGCTATACTCAAGCAGCAACAGCAAGAACTAGATGAATGGAGGCAGTACCCTGCATTTCCATCCGCATACCCACCCACCCCACTCGCTGTCACAGCTACGCTTGTAACAACATCCTTGACGACCTATCCACCGATTGAAGAAGAGCAGTACCATCAGGATTTTCGTCCGTCGCTCCTGCCGCCGCGTAGGCCCTTGAATCCCAGCCATGCTGCCGACACGAGCGACGCAAACTTTACAACTTTAGGGAATTCACCGTCCATCCTGGACACAGGGAGTGTATCTTCTGATATCTCTGACGACGAGGATCAGTTTAATATAACTCTGCAAACCCCTCTTCCGGTCACGAGAACGCTGCGGTCGCAGTCGCATGTTCCGCGCCCTGTTTCTATTCTGTCTGAGCTTTCGGTCGCGAGTGTGGGCAGCAGGGCATCGGCGTTGACCACATCTGATGTTGGATCGCCTCTGCAAACACAGGAATCCGTGTCCGATTCGTCTTCATCGGCGTCCAAACCTGTTCAATCCATCCCCATCATAGGAAAGAAACGCGCCTTCCCTCGTAATGACTCGTTCGTTGCCTCAAACAGAGTCCGACAAATAGAGGAGGAACCGCACGAAACCTCTGGCGATGATTCGGCGCCCATCACAGCTGCACTGAATACACACAATAAAAAGTCATCTATCCGTGGAGTCGCCCGATACGGAGGTGCTGTAGCGATCGCTATCACCGATGGCGAGAACGGCGACCTACTATCCACAAGTAGTAACGACGGCATCAAAGAGAATATCCGCCATCCCGCCGCGCCGGAGGAGAAGAGGCGCAAGGTGATTCGTGCCTCCGCAGCTGTGAATGCAGAGCGTCCCGCTACAATTAGAACGAGGGTTGGCAGACAGCTCGGCGCCCAGCGCCCACAATCGCAGAAAGGGAGTTTCCTGGAAGCTCCAGCTGCAGCGCCCAAGCGACTGGCAGTGCGCACCCGCGCGGGCGCATCTAATCCTCAGCAAAAACGCAGGGTAGATGGCACAGCCACTATCGTACCGAGATCGGGCGCTCCGTCGTGTATGGTTCCTACAAGCGGCAATGCGTCTGAGAAGAAGTGACAGCACAGCCAAGTTCCCTTTTCTCAGTTCCTAAGTAATCCCTATCATATCATGCATATCGTGCTCTGGCTATAGTTCTGAATCGCATATCATGTATCGCAACCCACAACATACTTATTATATGCATTATTCCATTTGTATATTTACATCGTCGAGGACGTTGACAGCTATTCTTCAGCATAGACCTTCAGCATACATAGACAATGTTTGAGAATAACGTATTCTCCCATTAGAAATGTGGGTGGACTCTACGTTTCTTCACGATTCATTGTCTGAATCGGCTGACAGAATCTACGCGTCCGGCGGATGATTTACATAACAATCAAATTTCTACCCTGATAACTACCTCTTGTCTTATTGTAACTTGAGTGCCATATATGAAGAATTACCTGCGTCATGTCAAATAAGTGCATTTAGTGCACTGCATTTAGTGCACATCAACTCTCAAAAACTTATGTGAAAAACAAGAATTTTGACAGATCAGAAGAAGAATTTGTTCAAAATTTGTAAGAGGAGCGTGACCAGTGCCTGTGAATAGCTTGGACCACAATTGACCCACAATGTCACTTTCTGATGCATCAACACTTGTTGCTTTTGTGTAATCGCAGTGTTTCCCAGACATAGCTAATTCTCGTGTCTTTTCCTAAGACCCCCAGTGCCGGGGTTTAGAGATGGTTGGCCATCTCTAAAGATGCCTTTTGGCTGGGTTGGTTGAGCGCCGGCACTCTCCTCCTTCTTCCACTACGTGGATTTACGGAAATTTTTGAAACGTGAATGCATTCCAATTTCCGGGCCAGCGAGCTATTGGCAATATGCGCCTTTATTACAATGTAGTAAGCACTTCCAATTTTAAATCTCGAATCTCATCTCGATAGTGGAACCTGTGGTGCTACGCTGGCTATATCTCTTATTGGTGCGATCTCCCAATGTATTCGGATTATGAGAGATACAAAAAAAAAATTAATGACTTGGAAAACAATGCCCATCAATCCGTCAGTGTTTGACATTTGACTTTTAGTGTGTTCGCTGTGCGTCAAGTGTGCCTTGCACCCACTAATTAGTCCAAATAAGGTATTATTCTGGCTAAATATGGAACCCCAACAACATGTTAGTTAATAGCATTCGATTTGCTTACCCGGAGTTGCCCCTAGTACTATTGGCGATGCGATCAAAGTCTAGTAACGTTCAAGCTCTAGCTCCATTGAAGCGGAAGTCGTTTGGCTGTGCAAACCGTCTTTGCATCACAGCCGTATCACAGAGGATGGCAGTAGTGATCGCCGTAGCCTCAAGCTCTGGAGGTGTCTTTTGGGTGTTTTCTATTGGCCACTGATTTTCTCTTCCATACATTTTCCATCTAAAAGTTGGGCTGAGATATATGTCCCATGTATGCCCACAATATGTCAACTGCGGCTTCAGTACTTCAGCTGTCCTCATCATTTTATGTGACAAAAGGACAGACGGTCGAGTCACAACGATGCGGTCCTGTGCATATATAATCCCGGATTTAGTCCACTAGAACTCGTGAACTTGCAACATCTCGTCTTCCTCAGCGTAAACTTGACTTCATCATGAAAGAATTTACTCCAAAGCGTGTTATCTACCGTGCACGGCACAGAAAACTCAGGAACATCGAACCAGAGGTGATCACATTCGAAGTCCCGCACGGCACTGGTACAACAACTTAAGCTTTATCCCCTTTAGAGCACTACACATGGGTTTGAGCATCGTATCATAAGTTGTGGGCAGGCTTTACGTTCTAACCCAGCCTACTATGGCGTAATATGTGGAGAAGAAACTATCACAGTAGAAGCAACAAACTCGAACTACCAACATGTGCCATTTGGGCCTGAGATTGATAGAAAGAATCGCGAGTGCAGCACATCACAGACGCTCAACACCAATGGTGTGATTACGATTGAACGTCCTTGGCCTTTTGGCCCGCTGTGCCCGGATGATGGCTTCACGACTTCTGCGGCCTACGGCGATTCTGATCCTCTCCAGCCACCAACTACATTTTCTTTGAACTACCCTTCTTCCAATCTCTACGATGACCTTTCCAATGAAGGAAATTCTGAGATAAGATATCCCGGATTCAATGAGCCATATTATTCTCAAAGCTCGTTCAATCCTGACTTCGATCCTAATTTATTAGTCACGATAAATGCCACTTTAAATTCCAACGCCACCCCTTCTGAGTTAAACTTTAGACCAGTCCCGCAATGGAACTCACCAAATTCTGATTACGAAGTCAATCCGTCTGATTTTTACTCCTCCGATTTTTTCTCTCTGTTTCCGGAATATCGTGACAATTTTCATATCGGATAGTATTACTTTATAAACCATAAAGGTTGGACGTACCCCAAAATGTGCCCTGATTTACATAATCCAATCTCGATGCCCAACCGCCTGAGGATCCCTTGATTGGCATTGGAATATTGGGGTTTCATGCATCATGGCAGGTCATCTGATACATTTTTGGTTATACATAGGCATATAGGCATTGTGAAATATCACGTACTTTGCCTCGACTTGCCTACGGGTACCTAGAGTCCGAGCTAGTCCGAGCCTACGGCATCCGTGGATTGATGACAGTGTTTGATCCCGTCGGTGCTTGGCATTGGTGACGTAGTTAGGCGCCCGGGCATATGCGGCGTGGCCTTGGGGGATAAGATAAGGATACCATATGACCGGTTGACCACGCACAACACGCATTTGCATGGCCCGGGTGTGCGCTAGCAAGGGTGTGCATCGTCTCAAGTTTTCTGTCAAAAATAGGTTGATCACTCGAATTAGCCCCCAGGGCTATCCATTGTGAGAATTAGTTGTGCCCACAATCAAAGCATAGACGACATGAGCGAGGTCTGAAGACCAACAATTCTAAGATACCTGCGACTGATCAAAGAAAACATCTAATCGTGGAAACTCAGCGGCGTGGGTTCCCGGTTCATAAGCAAGGTTTCAATCCAAAGTGGAGTCGCGACCTATAACTATGGTACTTGCGATCGTTTTTTTCTATGATCACATACCAATCCAAAGCTCAGAGAAGTTTAGGTATGCAAGATCCTTCCACTGCTGCTTATCTTTGCCTAGTAGCTCCGGATCATAGATTAATATTCCTTCAGTTGTGATTTTTTCTCTCGATCCGCCCCTCTGGCTGAAGACCGGGAACAATATCATACTGTTGTTCGAAGCACAGAGATCACATAATGATTTGCTACTTAACAATCATAGGAAGCCGTTATCTCCCTTCGATATGCCTCATGGAGAACATGCGACGAAGTCACGAACATATTTACTGCGCAACCAGAAGGACTGATCCAGCACCGACAGAGCCTTACAAAATATTGTTTTATAGGCTTGCAATTTACTATCACGATGCCTCAGTGTCAACCATACAAGGTTGGCACCCCGCGCACATTTTTACACAAGCCTCGAGTCTTCCACGGGCCTGAAACTCAGCTTAATCAAGACTACTCATATCGCTGTCGTACAGGTGTACAGGTGTTTTCCGGCCGGGGAGTTCTTAGTCTTCTCCCGACAGATTGAATCAAGATCACAGGGAAAAGTAATCGCAGTTACGGTCTGCATAGTTCTTTGAAATCTTGATCAACTCAAGATAAAATTAAATTTCATAGATAGCGGCTCTTCTTAAGGATGTTACAGTAAGCCGCGTTCTAATTTGTGTGCACGCTTGAAACCTCCTAGGTTGTCGGCTTGGGGTTACCTTGCTTAAACTGGAATCTACTTACGAACTCACAACGGGGTGAAGACATGAGGTAGTCTAAGATCTATTGCATCGCCTTCAAGCTGGCTAAATATTTATTGGAAGGATGATCAACGCAAAAATTACCCGACACCTTCTCCCCCTCAGAACATTCCCACCCCCGACATGTCGCCTTCCGGAAAGAAACCAAGGAGCATTCACAGGAGGTTAAAAGCATATCCCCGAGCTGTACGTGCATGATCACATCTCTCTAGCTTGCACCGTTATTTACGACCATGGATGATAGCATTTCGATAACTCTTTTCCGAGAATACGCACAGAATCATCGAAGAAATTAGTCCTTGTTTCCGCAGAACCAAGCCCTATGTCTGAGCTTTTCAAGTTGGGAAACGAAAGCTATCCAAATTATCACCAGTCTAGCCCATCTACCAGCTCGAACTACGTTGAGCCACACTTCGATAGCAACCACTTCGCGCAGCCGTTTCAATCCCCTAGCCTTCTTCCACATTTTTCTGTTCCCTTCGAAAATTATTCCATTGTCGACGTATATGCAAGGCCGTCAATATATGGTAACAGTACGCAATATTTCTGTAAATTGCAAGCGGCGGAGACTAACGGCTTCTTCATAGCCGCCTATAACGAAGATAATAACTCAGTGTACAACGACGACGGCAGTAGTGTGACTGCCAGTAGTACCAATAACCTTCAGAACGGCTTCCAGTGGTCCAACGAGCACCCCGTTCACGGTTACAATGCTCCCGAAATATACGCTCCAGGCTATACCAGCACAGCATTTTACATGCCAGCGCCAGTAGCACCGACACTCGAAGAAACCTACGGGTTTATTCTCCCGCCTGGAAATAGCCCACCGCCAGCCAGCGGCTTCGAAAACCCGGCTGGAGTCCCAAGGAATTCGAATTTCAGTTATGCATCGGGGTATTCAGTTGTGGACGAAGCCGAAGTTTTCGAGGAAGCCGGAGCTGTGGAGGAAGACGAAGTGGCCGAGGAATCTGGGGCTGCGTACTACTTTGGTCCGAATTCTATAAACGCAAATTCACGAGGCACCTGACTTACGGTCTCCCAGGCTCGGTACTTACTTACTTGACTCTACCGTCTATTCAGTTTACTGGCTGTCTCTAGCTGTCACCATCGTTATTGCCCACGCAAACTGGTCTTTCCTTTAATGTAGTACATAAATTCTGTCAACTGATTGTATCGTGCTGAAATCAATTTATTTCTTTGCTGATTTGAATTCAAATACAATCTTGGCCCATTGAAACCTGAACGTCGCTTAGGGTAACTTCACCTGAATCGGAGCAGTTTTTTTTTATCCTATGCTTACTTAAAAACTTTACACATTAATGCATGCCACGCTGACTCCCAGAGAGCAGGTCGCCTTGACCGCGACTTCTCCGTGACCTGGCTTTGACCGGGCTCAGAGCAGCGGTCAAACAGTGGCCTTGAACCACTAAAGAACTTGAACTTATTGGCGCTCACTCAACGCTCACTGGGTGTCAAGTAGCGCAATAACACTTTATTCTCCTTTAAAAGCAAGAGCCTCACTGGAAAAATTGCGTGCCACAGCCTTATTGAGAATGCAAATAGAGTCGATTAAGCTTTTTCTGAATCCCCGCACAATAGGGTTTGAAGAGTGCGTGCCTCTGGTCTAATTCACGTTGCCCTAAAACGGTCAAAGTCAATGATCGCCACCATGCCGATATGTAAATAAGGGCAAATATTACGGGTAACCTCTTTCCGCTCAACTCCGCCGTTTCTCTCTCTCAGTGTTTACAGCGTCTTGCGTGACCGTAAGTATAGGTTGGCATTTGCAGATACATATCAATTTACTCTGAAGTTACGCATTAAGTCAGTATGCCTGTTCCTTGGGAAGCGCTTATTCCATTTGGTGCGTGCAGTTTTAACATCGAGTTTGTGTCGAACGTTGTGATACTAAGATTCTGTTAGGACTCCTCACCGCTATGTTTGGAGCGGCCGGTACGCTTGCAAATGTTTCGATGCGCGCTCAGAATCAAGGAAAGGTCTGAAGAGGCCAGAATCATGCGAAGTGTGAATCATTGATCTTTCTGAATACGCAGCCTCCCCGCTACTCCGTGGACAACTGGGACGCCATGATGATGAGCAGGGACAAAGAGCTAACTGGCCATAAACGAGGGCAAATAGTAAGCAAATCGCACTTATCGCGCGACTAGCCTCCTGCAAAGACAGACCTTTGACCACGAGTCTCTTAGGCCACCCCCATTGCTCCAGCGACATTTGCGAGCAGCATAAAACTATAAGGCGTCTCCCCTGCCATGTTCAGCCAAATACTAGATTGAATATCATATCCTGTGCCCGTGAATATGACCACCTTACGTATACCAGTAAACGCGTTATGTTCGTGGAGTTGATCAAATGATGGCTCAGTTCAGCGTTCACCTCCGTGGTTCTTGCACACCACTTCGACACTACCTCCCAGGCGCTACCACTTTGAGTTACACAATCATACACGAGCAATCAATTCTTGGTTCAGCACGAAAATATCCTGCGCGAGAGATAAGCGGTCAAAACAGGGTTCAGTCTGCCCTCCTGAAATCTTCCTGCGTAAAAATGAAACATATCCGGTATTCCACGACGAACAAAGTCGAACTTTTTTTCGGCTTTCGGGAGAATTCAGCCATGTCGAAAGCCCTTCCAGATACAATAGCAAGACGAGAGGTTGAATATTGCACTGTTGCTAGACCATTTATTACGAGCGCGATTCAGTATAGTTTCCAATTGCGTAGTCTGCAACAGTGGCACGGATCTTCGCGCCTTTAAACCGATTTTCCTTCAACAGATCGGAAATGATATTATTAGATTGTGTAGATACGGGGGAGTGAAATTTGTTGTCCAGAACAGCACAGGTTGATTGAATCATGACCATGAACGCCACGGATTCGGGTGTCTCGTGGAAACGCATACAACACAGATTCAGTAGTCTCAGGGTGCTGAGGAGTCCAGGAACAGGACGCATGACCTAGCTATACTTTGACGCGTCTAAGCGGCGCAGGTAGTCCGTAAAAGCCATTCGTCTATATCTTGCAGAGCCCCGGTCCATTCATTCCCCAGATTGTGGTTAAGCAGCGTGGCAGCTGGAAGGGGCCCATTCTGTCGGAGGTGACCGTACCGTTGTCCCGTATACAGTGCTTGACATTGCCGATTTAGATCTTCGATGAACGTAGCCCCCATCCGGGTAGTCTTTGCCGTTAGGGAGACGTCCAGGATCAAGCCGTGCTTTGACTCAATTTGGACGACCTGCCAATTAACGGTCAGTCCAGCGCATAAACAAGGCATGGGGTATTGCGCACCACGTCCCCCCACGGAAAGGCGTGGGTCGCGGTATGTGTGAATTCGGGAGTCTGCCCGTACGCCCATTCCCAAGTCTGAACGAGATTCCGAATACCGCGGTTAGCTTCATGGCAGTGTGAAAGAAGAGGGGATTCGTCACATTCAGTTCGTCCATCCCCCGCCGAATGTGCTCCACGGCGATGCCCTGCGACTCTGTGGCCATGCAGGGCTAGGTTACCCATATATTCGTGTTAGTCTGGCACTGGCATTCAGAATCAAGGAGGGATATCGTACTTCACTCGTGATTCCGTACTCCTTGCGGAACTCTGCGACCATGGCGGAGGTAAATGTCTCATGCACGGCATTGGCAGCATAGTTTTGCAGGTTGCAAACTGGTGAGCGCACGGAGGCCACGCCTTTGGTGACAATATTTTTCTGTCAACACAATTCAGTACGCCGCCCACAGAAAGTCGGATTATGGAAGACGTAAGTGCACACCCTGCCCGGAAATGGGATGGGGAACGACAAAACCGTAAGGTGCGGCCCTAAGAAGGAGCTCCCGATGCGACAGCGACCGGGGATTGACAAAGCGGACAGAGGCTGGAAAGTCCACGCATAGACTTTCTGAACGGATTCTGGCCATGCGTTAATGGGAAAATGAGATATACTGACGGCCTGTGGGCGCAAGAAATCGCCTAACGCAGAAAGCTGCGTTGTTAGGAGCATGGTTCCGTGGTGGTAAGCTCGTTTATTAACAATTTTATAAGCAGACCCTGAAACGTAATGTGAGGGAAAACACAGATCAGTATTTTTCAGATAAACAATGACGGTGACTGATACGTCACCAAAAAAAACATTGATGGCATCGTACGAAATGGCATAGAAAAGGCGCAAAAGACGGAACACTCATCTTTTCGAGACCAACACAAATATCATTACGGTCATTGAGGTGTGCGTTAATTCCTAGAGATTGTACAGCGCGAAGCACCAGTCTTCCCGTTGCGTGTCGATCAAAAGACGTTCTAGGAAGGTGAATTGAGAAGTTAGTGTTGCCCAGATCCTAAAGGTAAGAATCCAAAGATAAATCAACTTCGACGGCGTTCAGCGCGAGGATGTAATATGAGTACGAACATGATACACAGCTCCCCCACCACTCCTTCGGCGTAAAAATGGAGTATTTGCTGCGCGCAGGGCCGCAAAATTAAGTTCCGTCCATGGATTTTGGTTCCTACCAATAACTACGCAAGGGGCATCCCGATAAATGAGCAGAAGGGGCTTTGTTTCCGGAGAGGAGCGAAACAGCCTGTGCGCACGGATATGAGGTAGAATTTTTGTCAAGGCCCGTATCAGATTTGACGCGACGACGTTTGTCGCTTACCAATCCTCTAAGCTAAGGTTGAAATATGGGTTTGTCGACGTCGAGACATAAATGTCATGGCCTGAGTCCAGGGCTTGTGCTGTAGATATTGCAGTACCGAATTCCCTGCTCTGCCGACAGCGTCGAGTCCACCTGGAGGCTGAGTTTGCGACAAAGGCGGCGGGTGCGACGCGACGTGTTGCCTGTAAACAAAGATGCATGAACAGAGGGCCCACTCTTTACTCCCGAATATCCGTAGACAGATTCTGGTATATCCTGTTGAGGACTTGGCTCTTGTGAATTGCTTGCAGTCTTTGAAGAGTCGAAGGAGCAGTGATTCAGGTGACTTGTTCATCATCAGAATTGCGGCAAAGTCCGAAAACCCGGCCGGTTTCCGCTATTGGTCCGGCATCGCAACTTATTTGCAACTTGAAGTCGCAATGTCCCAATACTCAGCCTATGTACTAGCAGTCGTCTGTTGCAATGTTGTAATGTAGTAGAAGGTTAAAAAAACCTAGTTTAGCAACACTTTCATACAACGTGGGCGAAGCATTTTTGGCATTTTTGAATTTTGGTGGGATGTACACTCGTTCAATCCGTTTTGGACCATCTTTTGTGAAAACATTGCTCGATCATAAAAATTAAGATGATGGACCTAGAAGCTGCCCATTTGGGGGCCTGTTGACGGTTAAAAAAGGCAAGTTTATTCATTGCCGACATGATCCAATGATTGTGCCACCTGGCTTTATTTACTTACTAATCAAGCGCCCGAGGCTCGAGCCGAAGTGCGCAATTCACTTTAAGAGCTAACAGGGTGCGCTTGAGTTAATGGAGAGAGCCTTCACACTAAATTTCCGGTAAACTTTTTTCAGATCTGTATTATTGTTTGCTCCAAACGTGGCATTCGGTTGTTTAGGCGCTCATGACAATATTTCTCGTTACTTGATGACATGAAAAATACACGGTGGGGAAGGATTTTACAGGAAATCTGGATCAATAATGTTGCATTCGTGCTTCAAGTTTAGCCAATATTTCGAACGGACGGTCTACCTTCTCCAGAGTGCTTGAATCCGGCTAAATTTATACAAAATTTTCCCAAATTCCAGTCGTCAAGCTTCAACGTCGAAGGACGAAGCCAGTGCTCGATACTCAATACTCAATAATCAGTCACTATGTCTGGCAAGGTAATACAGCGACAAGTACTGTATTACGCAGCTCGGACTCACCGGTCACGCGAAACGACATGCTGTTTATGACGGCGGGATCATTGTAATCCCTTTGTCCGTCACGATTCTACTACATTTGTTGACACGAACTTAAAAAAGGTGCCAAAAGGTTGGAGGAGGTTGTCGTGCGAATGGGCACCCGCTACTGGAAAGCACGCAAAGTCTTCTCACAGCGCCTGAGGGACTTCGACTTTCAAGGTGTACGGGAAGCACACACACTCTGTCATTTTAAAAAATAAAACCCTCTATGTATAGATCTATCTATTTGTGTTTTTTAGTCATGCGACCGCTTGCCTCCCACTCTTGAGTTTAATACTTATGCAACGCACCGGAGCCTGCAGCGAGTTAATTTGCAGCCAAAAGTATTTATGTAAATTAAATTCAAAACCCGCATTAGAACCATCTCCGGGCGCTCCTTCATAAAAGGGCGCAGCCCAACGCCCACACAGAGTCTAATTGACTCCAATGTAGAGAAGCTCCGAGGTTGGTGAGGTCGTTTTGATCATTGTTCATGTTGCAGATACAATTGGATTGAAGTCGTTTTAGGTGAGGCTGCGCTGAACTCTGTGAAAAATTCTGATGTGATATTAATGGCGAGGTAGATCCAATACCCGAGGCGGCTTCTTCCGCGAAGCTATGGGTAGAGGTTTTGAATATTATGTCCGGTCCTGGACCGACGCGCGCAGAGGGCTCTCCGGGGCACGATGCGCCACATAAGGCCACATATCATGCCATCACTTAATCAACGTTCGTTATCAAGACATGAGCCGCGGCCTCTGGTGCTAATCGGAGGAGATAGTGACCAGGCTCCAGGCTAGAGCCGCTGCTCAGTGCACGTACTTTTTTAATGGCTTCCGAGGGACGTCATCATCGTTGGTGTGAGGAACTTTGTGAAAACGAGAACTGGTCTTCTCCGAGGGCAAGGTGGAATGATTTCTGCTGGTGGTGAGATAACTCCCTCCTGCGGAAGAAACAAGGTCTGGACTCGACTGCCTCCATAGTCGGCGATTTGGCAAGATCCTGGAAAACACAGCAGAGAAACTGCCACGCCGCAGATTCACGACGTCCACAACCGCGAAGTACGGATGCATACTTCGATGTGAGAAATTGTGCAAGCAGAGCTTGGCTCCAGATCGGGAGTCAAAGTATTCCCCCTCCAGGCCCGTACGTACAGGTCTTTCCGGGTGTCCTGGGGCGGTGCCCACCATGCAGCAATGGCCACCTCCTGCAAAATCACCTTGAGGCCGCCGTTTTCCCCTAAAATCAAGGGAGATGGAGGGCAGAGTTTTACCAAGGGCATGAGGCGAGACACACCGTTGTTCCCTTCTACAAGGATGGTCAGACCATTCATGTCCTGGGTTTTGTTATGCCAAATACGGCGAACAAGCTGCACACTCGGTGCTTGTGGTGTGACCATGGCGTTGAGCGTGGAACTGTCGCTGTTGTTTAATTCCAGATGACTGGGGAGGACTGATCTATGCATGTAATAAGACTATTGTAGATGGAAACGTTGCCTCCCGACACCGGGACGCTTTGTTACCAACTTTATAAGTGCTCATCCTAGAATCGTTGGACTTTCATTCAATTTCGGCAGAGACAGCAGATCGTCTGCCCGGGACTTGCAAGAAGTCCCCTTTTTCCATAGCTTGGTTGGCGCTGCGCTGATACCAGAGGGAGAGAGAGGCTAAGCATGTATGCCACGTTTGTGATAATTCTGCCGAGAGAAAATACAGTCAGTAATTCCCTTTCTCAACAAAGATCTCACTTACTTGTTATCTGTCAATATTGCTGTCCGTTAACGTCTGGCGACTTAATATCTACATGGCTAGTAAGTATAAAGGAATAGGCTAACTGAATCGACTTGCCTCCGAGGTCACTGCCTTTTGTAGGTGCGGACTTTTATCCAGACGCACGATTTACTGATCTAACCTCGGGAATTAGTGATTTATGCATTGTCTTGGTCGAATTGTCGCAAAATTGACTCGTTAGTCGAGCGAAGGGTAAACCAGGAGTGTACTTGGACGAAGGTGGTTTGCACAGATATCCCTGTTCAGAGCTTTACACGATATCACTGAATTCGGAGCACATTTCCTTGAGAATCAGATCATCAAAAACCACATATTGCCACATGACTACCCAGAGGGCTGTCCCTGCGAAAGGCGGAACTGAATGATCATCTAGGTCTGGAGGGAAGTGCTCCTTTAGTGGGGGTGTGCGGAGACTCTCGGGAAACTCAGTTGAGGCGACTATGCGATGCGGGATGGGGGAATCTTGGGGGAAATTGGAATCTCCACCGTTGTAGTGGGGCAGTACAACATTGAAAATTCCCCTGGCACGTGCTATGCGCAGCAGATATAAAACGCCCAAAAAGGCTGAAATCCCCGTAATGTATGAGTTCCGTCTATGATTGAATTCCCTCATCAGCCACATTCAAGTTGCATTCAAACCTCAAAGATTGTGGGCGCGCTGCCTGAATTTTGGAAGCTGAGATCAGAGATCTCCAGGGTCGATAGAATTGACCACGATACATACATAGTACGGTCATAACGACTGCCGAGTGTATTGTACGCAGGGTAGCGGGATACAAGAAACATTGGCGAACTTGAGCTGGGAATTGAACTTGAAATGAACTTGAAAGCAACTTGAAAGAACCAAAAACGGCACTCCCGCGCAAATGCTGCTTACGTAACACGATAAACGGCAGTCGGGCCGACTAAAAAATACTTATACGCTTGTCAATTTGACGCTTGTTCAGAACCCAGACTCTGCGAACTACCTCGTTTTTCTCATTTGCCACCACATAGCATCGGCATGCGATGACAGGCTCCACAATAAGCGATCATTTCGTGCTGGAAACTTACACGTCGTCTCACCGCGGAAAAGAAACAAAGAAACACGGTCCTGGAATCTTTGCAGCGAGCTCCAAAAAACCAAACACCGCCGACGGATACGTCACCGTGGCCGCCCAAGCAGATGGCATCCACATCATTGACGTGAGTGTAGAATCTAATCGTAAGGAGTTCGCTAACATTGGCTCAGGTATCTACTTTGCACCCGGTGATATCTCATACGTTGGGTCCTTCGACATCGTTTGCTTGCCCACCGATAACATTGCCGTCGTCTTCGAGTCAAGCATCATCAACATATGCTATTTTATCCACCTCTCCGGAGTTAACATCTAATGAGGAGTCTGGACGTTCGCTATGGATGTGGGAAGACGACAGTTCGAGTGGGACGATAAAAAACAAGAAGAGCAATGTTGTCGTGCGTTTTTTAATTTCCATATTCTCTAAATACTATCTGATTAGATGTTAGCTATCACAAGGTCAAAGTGCATACGGCCTATATGCTTGTCCAGAGCTTCCTGACGTGTTAGTCGCCGTTTCAACACACGGAGAAATTGCAGCAATAAACAGGGAATCATTAGCAGTCAAGTCATCAACCTTGCCCAAGTCTTCAGATGTCATCCACGTATCGTTATATGCTGCTGAAACTACACCATTCTCGACTTCTCGAAACGGTGCCATCTTGCTATTATGCGAGGCTGGAGCAAACAAAACGACGACTCTGAGAATTTATGGCATCGACGATGCAAGCTCAATATCAGAACACCATGAACACGAAATCCCCATTGACAGCCAGGTATAGTCGAGCCACGGATTATGGAAACTTTGTTAATTTATATCCAACAGACAGTAGTCAGTGTCTCGTGCAGTAAGACAGGCGTCCTGAGTGTACTGTGTGCGCCTTGTCTCTCCCGCTATTTCTTCGAATCTGAATCCTTACTTCCTATCAGGTCTCGATGGGACTCTTTCATCTTATCGTTTATCCTTGGACAAAGTATCTGACCTGTCCGCCCCACTTCATCTAACGGGATTCTCCTTCATCTCCTCCGCCTCCAAGCTTCCTGTATCTCTCCTCGCCCTCACGTCTTCGCATGTGCTCCTAGCCGCAGTCGCCGCTCGAGAAATTACTATCCTCTTCTGGGATGTCCAATTCTCTGTCCTCCTGGCTTCACATACACTCTCCGTCCCATCCGTACTCTCCGCGTCCACTCTCCACATACGCCTCGTCCAAGGCGTCCAGAACAAGTCAAAGGACCACACGCAAGTCCTGGGCCAGGCCATACTTATATTGTCCTCCGACACGGCAGACAACAAAACGACCTCGCTGCTTCTCGTCGTGCCCTATTCCGTGCCTACAGTATCTACAATCGCAGGCGCTATGGGACGTGGTTCCGCAGGGAAGAAATGGCTCCGCAACGTGACGGAACAGGGAGATAGCAGCGTCAATCAAAGTGCAGAGGAAGTCGCACGCGCGAAGATGCTAGCGACGATTCGGACGGCAATGCAGGCGGGACGGCCGCAAGCCGCTGTCGCAGCTTTCATGAAGTGGGCGCCCCTCAAAGAGGATGCTACTCCAGCCAGCTTGGATTACAATTTCGTCAAGGAATTGCTCCATACCGTTCTGCAGCTTCCGCCAGCAGAAACAAAGGCGGCTGTCGCCGCATCAGATGTCGCATATGCGCCAGACGTCGTGCAATATCTCCTCGAGATGCGCGTTGTGGCCAGCGCGATGGTCTCCACACCAGGTGGGCTTTTGGGTGCCCTGCGAGCCAGAAACGACTGGGTATGCAATATTTCATCCTTGTGGCTTCTCATATCTAAACGGCCCTTTCCAGAAATCTATTGATACTGCTTTTGGTAAAGTCCTCGATTTGAGCGAAGCAGAGATAATGGAATGTCTACGCGTTGTCGTAGCGCATTCCCGCGCATCAGCCACCTCAGTCACCACCGCTACCGACGGCATGGATGTCGATCTACCGGCCACCCCGAATAGTGCCATCCCTCCTTTACCCACCATGCTTGGGCTTGCTATAACATATCCCGCATCGCGGGGCCCCTTGCTCGTTGCCGTCCGCCGGCACATACCTGAGGCCACTGAACTCACAGCGATCTTGCACATCTTGAACGACTGGATTGCTCAGCGTACGAACATGGAGAAACAGTTGATGCCGTCAAAGAAGGATCTCAAGAAGACGGAACAGGGTGTCTGGGTTGTTACCGGGCGTAAGCACGAGGGGAAGAGCAGCGCTAAGGAGGCGCCGCCACTGGAAAAGGTGTGTATACGTTCGCCAGGAACTGTCACCCGTTTGTGTATTGTATAGACGGCCCTTGCTGACTCAGGCCCGTTTAGATCGTGGACTTCGTTCAGATAATCCTCGACGCGTCCTTCCTCGCGCTGTTGCAGCACGCACCCGCCCACAAGGTGCTGCAAAGCATTCATGCCCGGCTCAACCCCGAGATAGCCTTCGCGGGCGCTGCCGAGACGCTCCGAGGGCCGCTAGAACCGTTTGCGATTGCACAGGACAAGGCAGTGAAGGAGTCCCTGATCCCGCAGCAGGAGCGCGATCGCGAGAAGCAGAAGGGCGACTGGAGGCAGCGGCGGAAGGGCGTCGGTGCGGCAGCTGGTGTCGGAGCGGACATTGGCCTTTACCAACTGGAGGAATTGGTCCTTTAGATTGGTGCCACGCGAAAATTATAGTTACAGGCTGTTCTTACTCGCAGTCGCCTACAGGCTTAATACATGTACAATATCTGCTCCGCTGTGCAATGCCAGGAATGATGGTGGGTCTCCTCCTGGTAGTCCACGTTATAAAGTATATCTGTCTCATGTAGCCATTTGTGTCTTGGGCCATGTGTAGGGTGTGAGTGGCAACAAAGCCGCGGCAACACGCCGGCCTTCTTCAGAAAGGAGATTATACGTAGAGCAGGCATTCCGCTGGAATCGTTGTAAGCACGGAATTAAAGACGCAGGGATTGCGTGTATTCACCGTGTCGAGTATATCTAGCTGTATACCGAGGGTACTGAGATATTCTCTCAGAAAAGGTGGAGGTTGTACAACTGTCTTTCCAGTGCCCAAGAGTAAAATCTCTGAAAATGGGAACGCGCATACTTGTCAATGAATGTTTTGGACTTCAAACTGGTTGGTCGCCTCACCTGGTCTCGGATTGACCACCTCAAAAATCTCGAATAGTTCCTTGTTCCATTCGCGCCATCTTTCTTCTTTTACCTTGGACCCCGCGTTGGTCGCCGGCACGTCCCAGAGAAACACCTTCCCTTCAAGGAAGATGCAGGAGCCAGGCAGTAGAAGTCCGTCGACTAATTGTATGCCTGCGCTGGATATAGAGGACACCTGCACAGCTGGAGGGTTGTCATCCGCCAGGAGGTTGGTGAACGAGCGGTCGCGGAGAGTCGGCGTCGAGTGTAATGCCCGGCAGAATCTGGGAATAGTCTGGGAAACGCGATGAGACGTCGTTGACAATGATACGCGCCCCAGACAGCGAAGTTCAGTGTTTACAGCCGTTTTTACAAGACACGAAGCTGCCCTGCGCGCAGATATTAGGGAAAGCGTTCGCGACATGACTGCAGGAAGCGAAGCAACGACTCGCTAATTGAAGTTCAGCGGCAATGATGTCGATAACCCTAACCTTACATTTTGGCTAAATTGCTACTCCAAGGATGCCTCCACTACGCAACGTATGTACATAATGGCCGTACCAGATTGTTTTATATCATATGCATGTATATGAGGCGCAAAACAGCTTGGATATGAATTTTAGGCATTCTGCGCGGAAAGTCTCGGGGCGAATACAGCACATATCTGTCCCGCACGTAACTAGATAATGCACAGAGGTTTTGATGTCAAACAGGAATGGGAGAAGCTATTTCTTCATCAACACTTATGTCCTCATCGATGTCGTCCGCTTTTCTTTTGCCCTTATTCATGGTTGAGGGCGTTTCGATGGGACGAATCGGAGGGGCAGTCTCTTCATCCTCGTATAACTGTGGACGAGTATATGTAACCGGCTTGAGCTCCCCTGTTGGACATTGTATGAGGGGACCATTTTAAACGACGTTTATTGTCGAAAGGTAGAATATGAGAAAAAACAGTAGAGTAACACGATGAACGGAATACCTTTCTGCTCACCTGTGGATCGATCTCTGAACCGTAGATATAAAGTTTCCCAGCCGGCGAGCCCATGGTCTCGAACTGCCTTTGATGAAGGTAATACCTCATATTTTCCTGTCGGCTTTCCCCTTTCTTTGATGGCACGACAAAGCTCGAAGTCCTCTTCTGTTTCAACATCTATCTCTGGGGGATCCTCGGCCATGATATCCAGGGAATTTTGAGCCACATCGGATTTAATAGCAGATAATGTGTCTGATTTTAGTTCAGATATCAATGTTCCAGGCTCCACTCCAGAGAGCATGATAGTAAGTTTGTAGGCCTTTACTTGTATGTGATATACTCTAGAAAACCGAGGAGGCTGTACGCAGGCTAAGATTCAAGATTTGGTGCAAAACGCAAATCGGGAGAGATTTACCATTTGATAGCTCATTTTCAAGAAAGTTTAGAGGTTGAAAGCGCTCCTGAGATTTGTTCTAGAATCTGTGAGGAAAGAGATGATGGTATTGGGATGAGAGTCATTACTGAGGTCGAAGCGCATTCCAACTCCGCCAGATTATTCCCACCGCAGCCTGCACCTCCTCCGAACACAACCGTCGTCACTAACCTTTGGACAACAAATACCTGGGTGGGCGTCAGCAATGGCGGAAACTCCCTCTGCATCTACATCAACTCCTATCCCCCACGTCGACGAGGTCGGCCTAACCAGTGCACCCTTGAAGAGCGCTGCCTTTTTCATCGGAGCGTATTGCAAGGAATATAATGGTTTGTGTGCAATTTATATCCAATAAATGTGCCACGAAGTTTATAGAAACTTTGTGCCCTCTGGGTCGTCTCAAATAATCTAGAGGACTTTGTGCTTTGCAAGAACGAGAGCCGGGATCCTGCCCATTGCTTGAAGGAGGGACGAAAGGTGACACGGTGCGCGATCGACCTGTGAGTACATACTCAACCCAGCACTGTTTTCTTCTGAACAGACGGATATTCAGCATCACCAAAATGCGGGAGAACTGTGGAAAGCAATTTGACGCGCATTGGGAGTGTTTGGAGAGGAAAAACCATGTATGTCATTGTCCCAAGTCCCAATTGCCCGACTACCCCTTCTCGCGGCATACTCGCCTTGTTGGTTACACAACAATCGCGCAAAACGTGTCTCCAACCTCTGCCAACACCGTTACACTACCATAAAACTAATTGTTGATTTAGGAATACTACCTCTGCCGCAAACCAGAACGAACGCTGAATTCCTGCATGTTTGATAAACTTGTGAGTTCTCATATCCCAGGCTTTTGAAGATCAGCCGACGGGGCGTTTCTGTCTCCATGATGCTGCTCCGTATTTAATTCTCTGCTTTCTTTCTGTAGGGTCTAACGAAGACCATTCCGGGATCGCCACCTGGTCAAACGCCAATACATGAAGTAACGAACCCTATCTACAAAGCAGTACAGAAGTAGACGATAGACTCGTCTTCCCGAATGAACAACGTCTTTGAATTGAACTAGAAGAGTGGCGTGGTCACGTATACTGTTATATGCGGGTCCCGTGTACATTCGAACGCCGGGCACAAATTCTATCCTGAATCCCTTGCGCTATAGCAGTTCAGAAACACGATTCTTTATCTATTGTTCATGCAATCGACGTTCTTTACAAAGTGGCTACGGACGGGGCGAATATCCTTCAGCCATCATACACAATTTTTTTTGTGGACTTTCCAGTGTACTTTCTGACAATCGCGCGAACAGTACTGAGTTTTCTTGCACACAGAGCAGAGTCGAAGGGTTGGCTTGCCAGGACCACCGCATTTAGCGCATCG